>CAUDMG010000053.1:477500-593220 GCA_958450375.1 Homarus gammarus
AACATCCTTAAATGGATTAGGGCGTGGTTACAGGACAGGAAACAGCGAGTGAGCATTAACGGCACTGAGTCCCATTGGAGCAACGTCACAAGTGGAGTTCCCCAAGGCTCAGTACTTGGACCATTATTATTTATTATATACATAAACGACATAGATATCGGCATAGACAGCAACATAAGTAGATTTGCTGATGACACTAAAATAGGACGTGTTATTAAATCTGACGAGGACTGAGCAAAACTACAGGAAGATCTAAACAAATTTTTCGAATGGTCTGAAAAATGGCAGATGAAATTCAGTGTGGACAAACGTAAAGTACTCAGTATATGAGGTGTAAACAGGGAAACCAGATACCAGATGAACAATGATGCCATAGAGAAATTCGACTGCGAGAGAGATTTAGGAGTAATGATAAGTAGGAACCTTAAGCCAAGCAAACAATGTGTTTTTGCTCGTAACAAGGCTAATAAAGTATTTGGGTTCATACAAAGGAGTGTTAGTTACAAGACTAGCGAGGTCATCCTAAAACTGTATCTTGCTCTTGTGAGACCACACCTGGATTACGCAGTTCAGGTCACCGTATTAGAGAATGGATATAGAATCCTTGGAAAGAATTCAGAGGAGAATGACAAGACTAATCCCGGGCATTAAGAACCTTGAGTATAGAGACAGGTTAAAGCATATTAATTTGCACTCCCTCGAGAGACGTAGAGCGAGGGGCGACCTGATAGAGGTGTACAAGTGGAAGTCAGGGATAAACAAAGGGGACATTACAAAGGTACTCAAACTATCCAACCAGGAGCGAACTCGTAACAATGGTTTTAAATTAGACAAATTTAGATTTAGGCGGGAAATAGGTAAACACTGGTTTGGAAACAGAGTAGTGGATGAATGGAACAAGTTACCAAATATCATCATTAACTCGAATACGCCGAATAGCTTCAAACATAGGTTGGATGCTTATATGAGCAATAGGGGTTGGATGTAAACAGGACTGCCCAGTATGGGCCAATAGGCCTGCTGCAGTTTCCTCCATTCTTATGTTCTTATTTGTGGCCCCTTGACTTGGGCTGTGAGGGTTACATTTGACCTGGCTAATGTGAGGTCAGGTCTGGACTTCTTCTGCGATGTAGGTTATTGTGTATATTGGGAGAGAGTCGGCAGGTGGTTTCTTACATGTTTGTTGGGGCCGTGTGACATGGGAAAGGGATCCAGTTGATTTGTGGCCCCCTTGAGTGGCCTCGAGGGTTACCCTTACACTTGACCCCCCCTAATGTCGGGTCAGGTCTGGACTGTTTCTGAGATGTAAGCTGTGGTCTGACACCCCATCACCACAAGACGGAGAGTAACAAACAGGGAGAGTAACAAGCAGGGAGAGCAACAGACAGGGAGAGCAACAGACAGGGAGAGTAAAAGACAGGGAGAGCAACAGACAGGGGGAGTAAAAGACAAGGATAGTAAAAGACAGGGAGAGCAACAGACAGGGAGAGCAACAGACTGGTGGAGTAACAGACAGGGAGAGTAACAGACAGGAAGAGTAACAGATAGGGAGAGTAACAGGCAGAGAGAGTAACAGACATCGAGAGTAACAGACAATGAGAGTAACAGGCAGGGAGAGTAACAGACAGGGAGAGTAACAGGCAGGGAGAGTAGCAGACAGGGAGAGTAGCAGGCAGGGAGAGTAGCAGGCAGGGAGAGTAACAGGCAGGGAGAGTAACAGGCAGGGAGAGTAGCAGGCAGGGAGAGTAACAGGCAGGGAGAGTAACAGACAGGGAGAGTAACAGACAGGGAGAGTAACAGGCATGGAGAGTAACAGGCAGGGAAAATAACAGGCAGAGAGAGTAACAGACAGGGAGAGTAACAGGCAGGGGGAGTAACATACAGGGAGAATAACAGACAGGGAGAGTAACAGACAGGGAGAGTACCAGGCAGGGAGAGTAACAGGCAGGGAGAGTAACAGACAGAGAGTAACAGACAGCAAGAGTAACAGGCAGGGAGAGTAACAGACAGCAAGAGTAACAGGCAGGGAGAGTAACAGACAGGGGGAGTAACAGGCAGGGGGAGTAACAGGCAGGGAGAGTAACAGACACTTAGAGTACCAGATAGGGAGAGTAACAGACAGGGAGAGTAACAGACAGAGGAGTAACAGGCAGAGAGAGTAACAGACAGGGAGAGTAACAGACAGGGAGAGTAACAGACAGGGAGAGTAACAAACAAGGAGAGTAACACGCAGGGAGAGTAACAGGCAGGGAGAGTAACAGACGGGAGTAACAGGCAGAGAGAGTAAAGGACACGGAGAGTAACAGACAGGGAGAGTAACAGACAGGGAGAGTAACAGACAGGGGAGTAACAGGCAGAGAGTAGCAGACAGGGAGAGTAACAGGCAGGGAGAGTAACAGACAGGGAGAGTAACAGACAGGGAGAGTAACATGCAGTGAGAGTAACAGACAGGGAGAGTAACAGACAGGGAGAGTAACATGCAGGGAGAGTAACAGACAGGGAGAGTAACAGACAGGGAGAGTAACAAACAAGGAGAGTAACACGCAGGGAGAGTAACAGGCAGATAGAGTAAGAGGCAGGGAGATTAACAGGCAGATAGAGTAACAGACAGGGAGAGTAACAAACAGGGGGAGTAACAAGCAGGAAGAGTGACAGACAGGGAGAGTAACAGACAGGGAGAGTAACAAACAAGGAGAGTAACAAGCAGGAAGAGTGACAGACAGGGAGAGTAACAGGCAGCAAGAGTAACAGGCAGGGAGAGTAACGGACAGGAAGAGTAATAGGACGGAAAGAGTAACAGACATGGAGAGTAACAGACAGGGAAAGTAACAGACAGGGAGAGTAGCAGACAGAGAGAGTAACGGACAGGAAGAGTAATAGGACGGAGAGAGTAACAGACATGGAGAGTAACAGGTAGGGAGAGTAACAAACAGGGAGAAATTGCACACTGGCCCTGTCCACTACACCCTGGCCCTCTCCACTACACCCTGGTCCGGTCCACTACACCCTAGCCCGGTCCACTACACCCTGGCCCGGTCCACTACACCCTGGCCCGGTCCACTACACCCTGGCCCGGTCCACTACACCCTAGCCCGGTCCACTACACCATGGCCCGGTCCACTACACCCTGGCCCGGTCCACTGCACCCTGGGCCGGTCCTCTACACCATGGCCCGGTCCACCACCCCATGGCCCGGTCCTCTTCACCCTGGTCCGGTCCACTACACCCTGGTCCCGTCCACTACACCCTGGCCCGGTCCACTACACCCTGGCCCGGTCCACTACACCATGGCCCTGTCCACTACACCCTGGCCCGGTCCACTGCACCCTGGTCCGGTCCATTACACCCTGGCCCAGTACACTACACCATGGCCCGGTCCACTACACCCTGGCCCGGTCCACTACACCCTGGCCCGGTCCTCTACACCATGGCCCGGTCCACTACACCCTGGCCCGGTCCACTACACCCTGGCCCGGTCCACTACACCCTGGCCCGGTCCACTACACCCTGGCCCTGTCTACTACACCCTGGCCCGGTCTACTACACCCTGGCCCGGTCCACTACACCCTGGCCCGGTCCACTACACCCTGGCCCGGTCCACTACACCCTGGCCCGGTCCACTACACCCTGGCCCGGTCCACTACATCCTGGCCCGATCCACTACACCCTGGCCCGGTCCACTACACCCTGGCCCGGTCCACTACACCCTACCCCGGTCCATTGCACCCTGGCCCGGTCCAGTGCACCCTGACCCGGTCCACTGCACCCTGACCCGGTCCACTACACCCTGGCCCGGTCCACTACACCCTGGCCCGGTCCACTACACCCTGGCCCGGTCCACTACACCCTGGCCCGGTCCACTACACCCTGGCCCGGTCCACTACATCATGGCCCGGTCCACTGCACCCTGGCCCGGTCCACTACACTCTGGCCCGGTCCACTACACTCTGGCCCGGTCCACTACACCATGGCATGGTCCACTACACCATGGCCCGGTCCACTATAACCATGCCTCGGTCCAATACACCATGGCGCGGTCCACTACACCCTGGCCCGGTCCACTACACCCTGGCCCGGTCCACTACACCCTGGCCCGGTCCACTACACCCTGGCCCGGTCCACTACACCATGGCCCGGTCCACTACACCCTGGCCCGGTCCAGCACACCCTGGCCCGGTCCAGCACACCCTGGCCCGGTCCAGCACACCCTGGCCCGGTCCAGCACACCCTGGCCCGGTCCACTTCACCCTGGCCCGGTCCACTTCACCCTGGCCCGGTCCACTACACCCTGACCCGGTCCACTACACCCTGGCCCGATCCACTACACCCTGGCCCGATCCACTACACCCTGGCCCGGTCCACTACACCCTGGCCCGTTCCACTACACCCTGGCCCGGTCCACTACACCCTGGTCCCTGTCCACTACACCCTGGCCCGGTCCACTACATCATGGCCCGGTCCACTACACCATGGCCCGGTCCACTTCGCCCTGGCCCGGTCCACTACACCCTGGCCCGGTCCACTACACCCTGGCCCGGTCCACTACACCCTGGCCCGGTCCACTACACCCTGGCCCGGTCCACTACACCCTGGCCCGGTCCACTACACCATGGCCCGGTCCACTACACCATGGCCCGGTCCACTACACCCTGGCCCGGTCCACTACACCATGGCCCGGTCCACTACACCATGGCCCGGTCCACTACACCCTGGCCCGGTCCACTGCACCCTGGTCCGGTCCACTGCACCATGGCCCGGTCCACTGCACCATGGCCCAGTTCACTACACCCTGGTCTGGTCTACTACACCATGGCCCGGTCCACTGCACCATGGCCCAGTTCACTACACTATAATCATTTGGTAGTGTGAATATCAGACGGAGTTTTAATGAAGCTTTTTATCACACACACAACAGGTGTGTGTGTGCGTGTGTGTGTGTGTGTGTGTGTGTGTGTGTGTGTGTGTGTGTGTGTGTGTGTGCGTGCGTGCGTGCGTGCGCGCGCGCGCGATATCTAGGCAGCAGTGCAATCTGGTCCTGCCTGTGCGACTGAGCAGCCCTTTCAAGGAGCCACTTTGCTCATCCCACATGGGGACGGGCTAGAAAAGGTGCCTTAAATATAGCCTGCCTAAAGAACTAACCTGACTAGGCAACCGCACCCAGTAAGCTCATCCTTATGCGGTCGAAAACACTATCACAATCATAGATCAAAACAAAAACAATCTATACAGCCTCTTATGGTCGCTGCATGGAATGTCAGGACCCTTCTGCATACTGACACAAATAAATGACCCAAAAGAAGAACCGTCCCTGGGGCAAAAGAGCTGGCTAGCTATAACATCGACATAGCAGCTATTAGTGAGTCCTGGCTCTCGGACGAGGGTCAACTTACAGAACTGGGGTCTGGCTATACCTTCTTCTGGAAAGGTAAGCTTGCTGCAGAGAGAAACCTCTTTCATGGAGTTGACTTTGCCATCTGCCAAGGCATCATGCACAGGCTAAATGAAATGCCTATTGGGATCAACGAGTGCCTCATGACGTTCAGACTTCCACTGAATCACTCACGTCATGCCTTTTTCATCAGTGCAGGAGGTGTTTTATGCTGACCGTAACAGAATACTAACTTCTATCCCCAGAGAAGACAAGGTTGTGCTCCTTGGTGACTTCAATGCCAAAATTGGCAGAGATGCTGACATTTGGCAAAGTGTAATCCCAACGGCCAACTCATCCTCAGCAAGTGTACTGCACACAATCTCACCATCACCAATACGTTGTTTTGGCAGGCCGACAAGTTCAAGGGTTTGTGGCAACACCCTTGATCCAAACGCTGGCATCTCATTACATCATTATTAGAGAAAGAGATTGCCGAGATGTCCTCATCATCCGTGCCATGCGTGGCTCAGACCACTGCGACAATGATCATAGGCTCATCAGAGCCAAGTTCTCACTTCACGTCATCCTAAAACGGCGAAGGCCGAATGTTTTTAACACTAAGCGTCTGGAGGATCCAGCAGTAGCACATGCTTTCAGAGAGCAGCTCGAACAGGGGCTGATAAACAACCTGATAACAAACAACCCAAATCCCAGTGCCGGATGGGATATTGTCGACACTGTCATGACAAAAACCTCTAGAGAGACCCTCCGCCAGATCGAAAGAATACACCTGGACTGGTTTGATGAAAATGACACGGAAATCAATGTACTTGTCAATGATAAAAGTCCTGCTTCAACTGACAGACAGAACAACCCTCAGTCGCGGACGAAAGCTGACACCTTACAAGAAGAAACTGGCAGTCCAGTGCGAACTTCGCAACCTAAAGAATGACTGGTTTAAAAATAAAGCATATGAAACACAAAAAATTGCATATCAGCATAAGATGCACGAATTTTTCAATTCCACTTAACATTTTATAGGCCAATCATTCATGGCACAGCCCCCCTCTGCTCGTGCAACATTAACTCCCTAATTAAAGAAAAAGAAGGCAATCGTCTGCATTGGAAAGAGCACTACCATTCATGGCACAGCCCCCCTCTGCTCATGCAACATTAACTCCCTAATTAAAGAAAAAGAAGGCAATCGTCTGCATTGGAAAGAGCACTACCATTCACTACTCGACAGTAACACCAATGTGGATGCCCTGACTACCCTCAGCATCCAGAGCTGACCCATGTCAGCTATCCTCCCTGGATGAGGTAGCTACTGCCATCAAGCAAGAAAAATAACAAAGTCTCAGGGCCTGATGGAATCCCAGCTGAGGTGTATAAAGCAGGAGAACCTCTTTCCTGGAGAATATATGGGAAAAGGAGGAAATCCCTCAAGCTCTTAAAGACGCCTCTATTGTCAATATTCATAAGAATAAGGGAGACCAGTCAGACTGTGGCAACTACTATGGGATCTCGCTGCTCTCCATAGCTGGCAAGATTATCACTTGAGTCCTCTTAAACAGACTTCTCTCTGAGGCGGAAAACTTCCTCCCAGAATCTCGATGTGGCTTCAGACCATCACATGGTACCACTGATATGATATTTGCTGCCCGCAAGATACAGGAAAAGTTCAGAGAACACGGTCGTGACCTGTACATGGCCTTCATCGACCTAACCAAGGCCTTAGACTCGGTCAACAGTCTGGTGGACCCTCAGTCATTTTGGCTGCCCACCAAAATTCATCGCCATTGTGAGGCGACTTCACGATGGCATGAATGGCAGTGCCGTGCACAATTGCACCCAGTCTGAGTTCATCCCCATCCAAACTGGGGTATAACTAGGATGTGTACTGGCACCAACTCTCTTTTTCATTTTCTTGGCTGCCGTCCGTACTCGTGCCAGTGCCAATTTAGCCGGCGTGGTGGACATCGAGTACTGGATGAAGGATCTTTTCAACATAAGACGACTCCAGGCAGGAACAAAAGTGTCAGCAGCTTCTATTATTGAACTTCAATATGCAGACGACCTCACCCTTTCCGCTCACAATGAGCACAACCTACAGGAGATCTTGAATACCTACACAGATGCGTATGCACACTTTGGCCTTGTAATCCCTGTCCCTGGTTCAGCCACACCACCATCCATTCAGCTTAAGGTACTACCTTCGTTAATGTTACTCACTTTCGATATCTCGGCTTCCACCTGTCCACCACTGCGGACAGCTGAAATTATCTACAAAGTTGCACGTATATCGAGCAGTGGTCCTCCCCACCCTGCTATATGGCAGTGAGACATGAGTCACATACAGGAGGCACCTCAAGGAACTTGAAAACTTTCACCAACGTAATCTACGTTCCATCCTCAGAGTTCGCTGGGAAGACAAGAGAACCAATTCCAGTATTCTTGCTGACACGAACTGTAGGAGCATGGAGGCTACCATTATCTATGAACAACTACGCTGGACTGGCCATGTTACCCGCATGGATGACAGTCACCTAACGAATAATAAACGTAATGCCGGAGGGCAACTGAAAAGGTGTAAGGATGGTCTCAAGACAAACCTGAAAAAGTGCCAAATTGACTTCTTCCCCTGGGAGATGATTACTCCACACCGTAACGCTTGGGGGATCACCACACGAGAAGATGTCAATACATTCGAGTTGGCCCGACTGGAAACAGAGGGAGACAAGTGCCAGTGCCGGAAAGACGCTGCCACCGCTCCTCCCGCACTAGATGTAGCCGCTCCTCCCACACTAGATGTAGCCGCTCCTCCCGCACTAGATGTAGCCCTCCACATGTGCAGCATCTGTGGACGACTCTTACTGTAGACTCTTTAGTCACATTAAAACTCACCAACCTAGGGGACATCCTTAATAACTTATATCATTGTATCATAGCACTGGGCTGCATTAGAAAAAAAATTCATGAGGTGCGGGGTTTCTTAGCTGATTCTTTATGTATTTTGCGTGCTGATTCCAAAAATGCCATTCATTTTGCCCAATCAGGTCAGATTTGTATGCTATGGGAATTAGGATAAAATCGAAATTCTTAAATATGATGTCAAAATTTTTATGCAAAATATATCATAAGAAATGTAACCACAACACATAGGACTAAAATATGTCAACTACATAGATGCCTTTACAGTTAGACATGCATAAATGGCTGTCGCAGAGAATTTCTTTGGTGGTTGGTGTCTGGGACGTCCAGTTTCAGACACCAACAGTAGTCGGCGAGCATGTTGATATCCCAGCGACCCTGGTACCGCTCCTCCATTACACGGATATCTTGATGGAAGCATTCTCCTTGTCCCTCACTCACATCACCACAGTTTTCTGGAAAGTAGTCCAAGTGGGAGCTGAGGAAGTGCATCTTGATGGACATGCGTACACCAAGAACCTTGTAGCTCAGAAGTAGGTCCTCAACAACTCGTTCATACTCTGGACTTCTGTAGTTGCCAAGAAAATTGGAGACAATAGACTTAAAAGCATGCCAGGCTTTCTTCTCATTTACATCCATGCTGCAATCAAACTTGGGATCTTTGAAAAGTTCTCTGATCTGAGGGCCATCAAAAATTCCTGCATTCAGCTTTGCCTCACTGACTTTTGGAAATTTTTCTTTCAGAAAATTGAAAGCTTGGCTTTTTTTGTCCAGTGCCTTTACAAAGTTTTTGAACAGACCGAGCTTGATGTGCAGTGGCGGAAGAAGAATGTTCTGCGGATTCACCAGAGCATGGGCAACAACATTGTGAGAACCTGGAGTAAGTCCACTTCTTGCAGGCCAGTCACGTTGCATGTAGTGCTGCTTGTCTGCTCGACAATCCCACAGACAGAGGAAACATGCCATGTACCACCAGATGAAAAAGAAATTTAATTGAAAAAATATATGTAAAAAAACACGGACATATACTCTTTTCCTTTGCGTCACGGCGGACATTTAAATGGCCGGCGAGCACGTGGGTGTATTTAAATGCATCGTAAGGGCATTAAAACTGACCGAAATCTTTTCTGTGAGGCTTGCCAATGTCTCGGATGATTTTTTTAATGAACGAATATGAGAACCCCCATTTTGAGCGAAAAATGCCAATATTTTACCTGAATCTCCGCTTAAAATGCTATAGCACAAAATTCTGACCTGATTGAGCAAAATGGATAACATTTTTGAGATCAGCATGCAAAATACACCCAGAAAAGCTTACTAATACACAAACCTCAAAAACTATGCATGGCAGTAATAGTTGGATGATCGTCATACTCGATTCCGAGTGACAGCAAAGCAGTGTGTGTGAGCGCGCGTACGCGCGTGCGTTATGTGTGCATTTTGTGTGTGTGTGTGTGTGTGTGTGTGAGAGAGAGAGAGAGAGAGAGGCACTGGTATGGCATCCGAACACTGTTGCTGCTAGCACTACCCAGGGTTTCCTCGACACCCCCACGCCCTCCCCCTCCCCCCTCTACCCCATCCCTCCTCCTCCCTCCTCTACCCCATCCCTCCTCCTCCCTCTACCCCATCCCTCCTCCTCCTCCTTCCTCCCTCCTCCTCCCCCTCCCTCCCTCCCTCCTCCTCCCCCTCCCTCCCTCCCTCCCTCCCTCCCTCCCTCCCTCCTCCTCCCCCTCCCCCCTCCTCCCTCCTCCTCCCCCTCCTCCTCCCCCTCCTCCTCCCCCTCCTCCTCCCCCTCCTCCTCCCCCTCCTCCTCCTCCTCCCCCTCCTCCTCCTCCTCCCCCTCCCTGAGGGGTGTGAGTGATGTTATTGTCACACACACACACCATCTGTGAGGGAATTACTACACCACGTGAGGCCCCTCCAAACACCATCTGAGAGGGTGTTACTACACTACGTTTTTTGCTGTTCAACACCTACAATAATCTATATGTTCACTGTATGTTCCTTTACCTTTCTCTAATGAAGGCTTTTGTTAAACCACCAATGTATGTAATAAGTCATTTATGTCCAATGTATATTTTCAGCCTTCGGGCTGCAGAACTTTTTCAATAAACCGTCAATTATTAATTATTATTACACACACACACACACGCACACACACACACACACACACACACACACACACACACACACACACACACACACACACACACCTTTAAAGTGCCAGTGACAAGGACCACCGCGGTGTTTACATATATCGTGAAAACTGTGTCGGCGACCCCAAGCACCAGGGACAAAGACCCACGGTCTTTACGACTGACAAATATTAACAGATGTCTACCAGTGTCAGTGGCCCTCAAAGTGCCGTCAGTGACAAACACTTCCGTCCGCCCACAACAGTTTTCAACAGATGGCCACCAATCACTTACTCCCTATGCACTCTGTACCATCTAAAGCGTGGGAACGGTTATCCTGATGGCAGTGTTATCGCGCGACTCAAGTCACTGAACATATTCCACGCGCGGAGCCGTAGACAAGGCCGTCATACACATAAGCCCATTAGAACCGTAACCTCCACTAGGAAACCGGAGAAACCCACCCCTGACAGACCATACCACCACACTGAAGTTCCACGGATATGGTATGATCTCCTGTCTTTACTGCTATCCAACGTCACTTCCCTAGCTAACAAGTTCGACGAGCTGGCAACTACAGTCAGGTCAGCCGCCGCGAGCGTCGTTGCCATATGTGAGGCTTGGCAAATTGTGCCTGAAACGTGTCATATTGAGGGATATCAACTCTTTCATCACCTTCGTTCACATAGACGCGGAGGGGGCGTTGCCCTCTTCTGTCAAGATGGCCTACGCCCGTCACGCCTGGATGTTCAAGTCCCAGCAGATGTGGAAGCATTATGGGTACGTGTCGTGCTACGGGCCCACCCGCGCAACACTGCTTCCATCATAATCTGTGTGGCATACCATCCGCCTCGATCACCCACCAGAGACACTCTTATCAATCATCTCATCACCACCTCAGACCACCTCAGAGTTAGGTACCCATGTGCCAAGTTAGTATTATGTGGGGATTTTTATGAAATTGACACCACTGATATCCAGGACCAGCTATCACTATCACAAGTTGTGACCTTCCCCACACATGGTCAAAATACCCTTGACCTTATCTTAACTGACTTAGCGGACCAGTACCAACCACCTCAACCATTGCCTCCTATCGGGTGTAGCACACACTTAACAGTGCTCTGGTCCCCAGCTGCCACTCCCACTCAAGTACAGAGACCCTACATCAAGACCTACAGGCCGATTACTGACTCTGCAGTGCGCCTCTTCGGGCAGTGGATAGTTCACCATCCCTGGACTGAAGTACTTAGCGTGGATGACGTCGAAACCAAGTGGATAGATTATACCAACACCACCACGGAAGCTCACCACCGCTTCTTCCCCGAGAAGTCCGTCAGATCTCACCCAGCTGACTTGCCCTGGATCACACCTCGGATCAAAAGACTTATGCAACGGAGAGACAGAGCCTTTCATCTCAATGACCACATCCGCTACAGGTCACTTCGCAACCGAGTCATCCGCGAAATGCGCACTGCAAAGAAGTCCCACTACCCAACCAAATTACAACACCTGAAGCAGACCAACATCAGTCAATGGTATGGTAAGCTTAAAGAACTCTGTGGACTAAACAATAAGACACACCCCCTCCCCTTCCTTAGCCACCTCACTAGTGTTGACGCAGCTGAGCAAACAAATAACCATTTCGCTACTATATGCCAGACGCTCCCACGGCTTGACACAACCACTCTCCCTGCTTACCTACCAGCCCCCCTTCCCACTGACTTAGTAGAGGAATTTGACGTAGCAAAACGCCTGGACAAACTAAAATTAAAACGCTGTACCACCCCCATTGACTTACCAATGAAACTCTTCAAGGAGTTCTCCCCGGAGCTTGCTAAACCCCTCTGCTCCATCATCAACGCTTCTCTCAGTCAAGCCAGATGCCCAGCTGACTGGAAGACCTCTTATGTATCACCAGTGCCCAAATCAACCAGCCCACAATCGTAAAATCAGCTACTACCTATTGCAATCACCCCAATACCCAGCCTAATCTGTGAAAGTTTTGTGTTCGACTGGGCTTATGCTGTTATTGCAGGAGTCGTAGACCCTCAGCAATTTGGCAACATGAAAACTTCCTCCACCACTCACTGTCTTGTCAGCTTTCTCGATTACATATACCGCCATCTCGAGAAACGAAAAACGTCTGTAGCTGTCGCCTTCATTGATTTCACTAAAGCGTTCGACCTAGTCGACCACAATATAATCCTCAACAAAGCTATTGACCTCGGGCTTCGAAGAAGTCTCATACCATGGCTTACAGACTTCCTCAGTGACCGACGCCAAGCTGTACGCTTCCGAGGGGCTGTCTCCACCTTTCAGTCACTCACCTGTGGCGTCCCCCAAGGCACCAAGATGGGACCACTCTGCTTCCTTATGCTCATCAATGATGCCCTAAGAGAAACCCCTGCTCGCTGGAAATATGTCGACGACTCCACCATTGGGATCAGCGTCAACAATTCTGCTCCCAACTATACCGCCCTTCAGGATTTATTGAAGTCTCCAAAACTGGGCCACCAACAACCATGTCACCATCAACCATACCAAGACCATGGTTATGCACATCAACCTCTCCTCCGACATTGTCCCACCTCCTTCCATTACTCCAGGTCCGAACACACTCCAGGTTGTAGATTCCACGAAGCTCCTCGGCGTCACCATAGACAACAAACTAAATTGGAAACCACACGTCAGTGAAGTTGTCAAATCCTCCAGTTTCCGTCTCCACCTCCTCCGCCGACTCAAGTCCCTCGGAGTTCCTGCACACGAGCTCCTCAGTGTTTACACAACATTCATACTTCCCAAGCTCACCTATGCCTCCCCCACCTGGTCTTCCTCCCTAAATGCCACACAACGTAAACACCTAGAAAAAGTGCAAAAGAGGGCATGCAAGATTATTCTCTCCCCTTCCTACTCCACATATCAAGAAGCGCTCAACACACTGACCCTTTCGACTCTCACTGACCATCACCACGACCTCATCTGCAAATTTGGTAAGAAGTTTCTACACCATCCCCGACACCGGCTCCTACTACCACCTGAGATCCCTTGTCCGAGAATTGCTGTTCGACACCACAACCGCATCCAGCCCATACGTGCACGAACTGATCGCTATAAGAACAGCCCAGTCCCAACCATTGTAAAAATTATCAATAACTTGTAATAAATCAGTGTATTCACTCCCAGTAAACACTGCTCCTTACACTGTCACTATGTTGAAATGAACTGTAGTTTGAGCTTTTCCCCATCTAAGTTATTATATGTCTTATTTGTGTCACTTATGTTACTTGTATATTATTTGTAATTCGTAACCCATTCCCCAAATATGTAACTGTATATTTTCAGCCTTCTGGCTGCCAAGCTCTTTCATTAAACCGTTAATTATTATTATTATTATTATTATTATTATTATTATTATACACACACACAACACACACACACACACACACACACACACACACACACACACACACACACACACAAAACATACACATAACACACACACACACACACAACACACACAACACAACACAACACATCACACACACACACACACACAGGTAGAGGACAGTGACACTTACCAGATAGATGAGGAGGAAGGAAGGAATGATGAGGGTAAGGTTAGGTTATTGTACTCTCGGGGACCCTAGACTACTGTCGGCGACCCTAGAGCACTGTCGGGGACCCTAGAGCACTGTCGGGGCGCAGTAAAATTTTTCCCCTAGATGCAGAATATTCCCCTCCCTCTGCCAGACACGTCCGCCCTATATAAATGTTGGATCTAGAGAGATCAACTGACGGCCACTGACGCCTGACCTTAGTGCTTTAACGGGGCTACGATAATCCATGACCCTTCAGGCTTTTACGCGCCTTAATGCACGAGTCATAAAGGCAAGCGTGAACACCGCATGCTTCCCAGATGGGCGCTGTAAAAGCTTTTGCACTTCACCTTGCACAGGATGTAAGGGGGTGCCCAATAAATTAGCCCCCTCGGGAGCAATCTAAAAAACAATTCTATTCCACCAACCTCTCTCTCTCTCTCTCTCTCTCTCTCTCTCTCTCTCTCTCTCTCTCTCTCTCTCTCTCTCTCTCTCTCATTTATGAAGTATTATTATTATTGTTGTTGTTGTTGTTGTTGTTGTTGTTGTTGTTGTTGTTGTTGATGATGATGATGACTTAACGCCTTGAGCACGATGGTTAACCCCATTGAGTCCACTAACACCGTACTCGTGAGGTTACGACATCGTACTCAAGAGGACATGGTTATTTTGTTTATGATATTGTAAGTTTTTGTGAATTAAAAGACATAGGTTACCGGATTGTCTATTAATAATGCGATCTTTTCTTTTGTTCCAGGCAAGCCCTCCGCAAATGGTGCAGGAGGGGGAGGAGGAGGTAGAGGAGGAGGAGGAGGAGGTGGAGGGGGAGGGGAGGAGGAGGAGGAGGAGGAGGAAGGATGATGAATGGAGCAGCGCCTCATCTTGGCCTCATAGCAGATGGCGTCAACAGGTTACGACCAACAGGGAGGCTACCTGCCAATTCTTGTAAGTTTAATTTACTCTTTCTTGGTGTTAATTAACATTCTCATAAGTGTATATTATTGTCTTGTGTTGATATACTGTACATGTTGTCAGAGAGTGTGTGTGTGTGTGTGTGTGTGAGAGAGAGGTCAGGCTAGGTTAAGTGAGATTAGGTTAGGTGATGTAATTGGGAGAGTTATACCTGGATAAATAATATATTCAACCTATAATAGAATAACACTCCGGAACATAACTTAAATATATACTGTCGCTCAAAAAATTACCATGATAAAATTGTGTTGAGCCAATATGACACAACGGATGAAGTATTTTGGCAACCCTACCGTGACAACAGGAGTCACAGTGTTCATTTTGGAAGGCATCACAACCCCCCCCCCCCCCCACCCTGGTGTGTTGTTATTCCTGTGTGAAGGTAGAGCTGGTGTTTTGTTGTTCCTGCGTGAAGGTAGAGCTGGTGTGTTGTTGTTCCTGTGTGAAGGTAGAGCTGGTGTGTTGTTGTTCCTGTGTGAAGGTAGAGCTGGTGTGTTGTTGTTCCTGTATGACGGTAGAGCTGGTGTGTTGTTGTTCCTGTGTGAAGGTAGAGCTGGTGTGTTGTTGTTCCTGTGTGAAGGTAGAGCTGGTGTGTTGTTCCTGTGTGAAGGTAGAGCTGGTGTGTTGTTCCTGTGTGAAGGTAGAGCTGGTGTGTTGTTGTTCCTGTATGACGGTAGAGCTGTATGATAATGTTACTATAGCTGTATGATAATGTTACGATGGCTGTATGATAATGTTACGATAGCTGTATGATAATGTTACGATGGCTGTATGATAATGTTACGATAGCTGTATGATAATGTTACGATTGCTGTATGATGATGTTACGATAGCTGTATGATGATGTTACGATAGCTGTATGATAATGTTACGATAGTGTATGATTGCTAAAATACTGTTACTCACTCTCTGTATTCTTACTGCTACAGCTGCCACCAGGACTCTTCCATTGTTACCGCCTGGACGTAAACCTGTTGTGACTTGTGCCTCGCGAGACCCCTCCTTGGATTCACAACACACCGCCGATAGCAACAGTATACCACCTAGCCCGAAGGTTTGACTTACACTTATTGCTGTTATTTTGGTGGTGGTGGGTGAGAGGTCTGTCATTGGTGGGCTTGGTTAGGTGAGGTCTGTCATTGGTGGGCTGGGTTGGTTGAGGACTGTCATTGGTTAGGTTGAGGTCTGTCATTGGTTAGGCTGGGTTAGGTTGAGATCTGTCATTGGTTAGCCTGGTTAGGTGAGGTCTGTCATTGGTGGGCTTGGTTAGGTGAGGTCTGTCATTGGTGAGCTGGGTTGGTTGAGGACTGTCATTGGTTAGGCTGGGTTACGTTGAGGTCTGTCATTGGTTAAGCTGGGTTGGGTGAGGTCTGTCATTGGTTAGGCTGACATCTGTCATTGGTTAGGCTGGGTTGGGTGAGGTCTGTCATTGGTGGGCTGGTTTAGGTGGTGGTCTGTCATTGGTTAGGCTGGGTTAGGTGAGGTCTGTCATTGGTTAGGCTGGGTTAGGTGAGGTCTGTCATTGGTTAGGCTGGGTTAGGTGAAGACTGTGGTTACTTAGAACCCCTCACTGGGGGGGTGGGGAACTGCCACCTGATCAGAAAATATTTGATCCAGTTTGAAATTTAGGACCAATTGCAGAAGAAGAAAACATTTCGCTTCTCTTACAACCCTTAGACGAAATCAATGTAATTTAGATTTCCTATTATTACAAGAATAATGAGGAAATTGTGTGTTGTAAAGTTTAGATTATATAATGGTTTGTCCTGTCCAGTCGAGAATGGTAGGCCGTTGTGGCCCTTGAGAAGACAATGGTAGGCTCGTTACTCTTAGAAGGAATGTGTTAGCCAGCGTCTCCTCTCATCACCTGTAAAGTGAACCGTAAAAGATACATTTGTAATGAACAACAGGATAGGTCTGACTGTCCTAGCACACTCATCATTACAGTCACTTTCCCATGCTGACAAGAAACAGGTGCAAGATTTACTGAACTGTACTGTACTGTACACCCCAAGTGATCAAACTTAAAAGTCATCCACTCGAAGTCCTTACCAATTTTTGCTAATAGGTAAAGGGGCAAAACACCAGTTTCATTTGTATTTATTTACTATTTCGAATTGTATAATATTTTGATATATAATTTTTCATTCAGAACAAAATTACTATTTATTAATCATAGGTTATAATTATGAATGTTTTGGTGATTAAGTGGCTTGGCTGCTCTTGTACTTTGTCTCCGTTGAAAGTTTGGCATCAGCCGACTGCGCCCTGCAGGAGGGGATCCACATTCAAAACTGCGTTCCCTTTCTTTGATTTAATTAAAACTAAAGCAGAGAAGCTTTGCTCACACATATATGATGTTGGCGTCTGCACGAACATGGTTGTCGCCTGCTCAGCCAACCCCTTCTATTCTGGAATATCCAGCGATGTATGTTATGTAACCCATAAATCCATGATGTGTGCTTATGTCTTGAAGGCTGCTTTTGGAGCGTAATCCGTCTGGAGCTCCAAAAGAGCCTTAGAATAGTTAACCCAATCATCAGCAAATAGATTAAGAACCCACATGTTGGAGTACAGGTGTTAGCTCTCACCACATGTTGGAGTACAGGTGTTAGCTCTCACCACATGGAGTACAGGTGTTAGCTCTCACCACAGGTTGGAGTACAGGTGTTAGCTCTCACCACAGGTTGGAGTACAGGTGTTAGCTCTCTCACCACATGTTGGAGTACAGATGTTAGCTCTCACCACATGTTGGAGTACACGTGTTAGCTCTCACCACATGTTGGAGTACAGGTGTTAGCTCTCACCACATGTTGGAGTACAGATGTTAGCTCTCACCACATGTTGGAGTACAGATGTTAGCTCTCACCACATGTTGGAGTACACGTGTTAGCGCTCACCACATGTTGGAGTACAGGTGTTAGCTCTCACCACATGTTGGAGTACAGGTGTTAGCTCTCACCACATGTTGGAGTACAGGTGTTAGCTCTCTCACCACAGGTTGGAGTACAGGTGTTAGCTCTCACCACATGTTGGAGTACAGGTGTTAGCTCTCTCACCACATGTTGGAGTACAGATGTTAGCTCTCACCACATGTTGGAGTACACGTGTTAGCTCTCACCACATGTTGGAGTACAGGTGTTAGCTCTCACCACATGTTGGAGTACAGATGTTAGCTCTCACCACATGTTGGAGTACACGTGTTAGCGCTCACCACATGTTGGAGTACAGGTGTTTGCTCTCACCACATGTTGGAGTACAGGTGTTAGCTCTCACCACATGTTGGAGTACAGGTGTTAGCTCTCACCACATGTTGGAGTACAGGTGTTAGCTCTCACCACATGTTGGAGTACAGGTGTTAGCTCTCACCACATGTTGGAGTACAGGTGTTAGATCTCACCACAGGTTGGAGTACAGGTGTTAGCTCTCACCACATGTTGGAGTACAGGTGTTAGCTCTCACCACAGGTTGGAGTACAGGTGTTAGCTCTCACCACAGGTTGGAGTACAGGTGTTAGCTCTCACCACATGTTGGAGTACAGGTGTTAGCTCTCACTACAGGTTGGAGTACAGGTGTTAGCTCTCACCACAGGTTGGAGTACAGGTGTTAGCTCTCACCACAGGTTGGAGTACAGGTGTTAGCTCTCACCACGTTGGAGTACAGGTGTTAGCTCTCACCACAGGTTGGAGTACAGGTGTTAGCTCTCACCACAGGTTGGAGTACAGGTGTTAGCTCTCACCACATGTTGGAGTACAGGTGTTAGCTCTCACCACATGTTGGAGTACAGGTGTTAGCTCTCACCACATGTTGGAGTACAGGTGTTAGCTCTCACCACATGTTGGAGTACAGGTGTTATCTCTCACCACATGTTGGAGTACAGGTGTTAGCTCTCACCACAGGTTGGAGTACAAGTGTTAGCTCTCGCCACAGGTTGGAGTACAGGTTTTAGCTCTCGCCACATGTTGCAGTACAGGTGTTAGCTCTCGCCACATGTTGGAGTACAGGTGTTAGCGCTCACCACATGTTGGAGTACAGGTGTTAGCTCTCACCACATGTTGGAGTACAGGTGTTAGCTCTCACCACATGTTGGAGTACAGGTGTTAGCTTTCACCACATGTTGGAGTACAGGTGTTAGCTCTCACCACATGTTGGAGTACAGGTGTTAGCTCTCACCACATGTTGGAGTACAGGTGTTAGCTTTCACCACATGTTGGAGTACAGGTGTTAGCTCTCTCACCACAGGTTGGAGTACAGGTGTTAGCTCTCACCACATGTTGGAGTACAGGTGTTAGCTCTCTCACCACATGTTGGAGTACAGGTGTTAGTTCTCTCACCACATGTTGGAGTACAGATGTTAGCTCTCACCACATGTTGGAGTACACGTGTTAGCTCTCACCACATGTTGGAGTACAGGTGTTAGCTCTCACCACATGTTGGAGTACAGATGTTAGCTCTCACCACATGTTGGAGTACACGTGTTAGCGCTCACCACATGTTGGAGTACAGGTGTTAGCTCTCACCACATGTTGGAGTACAGGTGTTAGCTCTCACCACATGTTGGAGTACAGGTGTTAGCTCTCACCACAGGTTGGAGTACAGGTGTTAGCTCTCTCACCACAGGTTGGAGTACAGGTGTTAGCTCTCACCACATGTTGGAGTACAGGTGTTAGCTCTCACCACAGGTTGGAGTACAGGTGTTAGCTCTCACCACAAGTTGGAGTACAGGTGTTAGCTCTCACCACAGGTTGGAGTACAGGTGCTAGCTCTCACCACAGGTTGGAGTACAGGTGTTAGCTCTCACCACAGGGAGTACAGGTGTTAGCTCTCACCACAGGTTGGAGTACAGGTGTTAGCTCTCACCACAGGTTGGAGTACAGGTGTTAGCTCTCACCACAGGTTGGAGTACAGGTGTTAGCTCTCACCACAGGTTGGAGTACAGGTGTTAGCTCTCACCACATGTTGGAGTACAGGTGTTATCTCTCACCACATGTTGGAGTACAGGTGTTATCTCTCACCACAGGTTGGAGTACAAGTGTTAGCTCTCGCCACAGGTTGGAGTACAGGTTTTAGCTCTCGCCACATGTTGCAGTACAGGTGTTAGCTCTCGCCACATGTTGGAGTACAGGTGTTAGCGCTCACCACATGTTGGAGTACAGGTGTTAGCTCTCACCACATGTTGGAGTACAGGTGTTAGCTTTCACCACATGTTGGAGTACAGGTGTTAGCTTTCACCACATGTTGGAGTACAGGTGTTAGCTCTCACCACATGTTGGAGTACAGGTGTTAGCTCTCACCACATGTTGGAGTACAGGTGTTAGCTTTCACCACATGTAGGAGTACAGGTGTTAGCTCTCACCACATGTTGGAGTACAGGTGTTAGCTCTCACCACATGTTGCAGTACAGGTATTAGTTCTCACTCCCTGGGAAATTCACGTTGAGGTTTTCCTGGATCAAGGTGTGGTGATTAACAAGCAGGCATCTCGAGTGGCTCCACTTATGTTGCCTGCTCTCCGTGTTCCCAGTCATATTGTCTCATAAAGTTATCAAAAGTCGGGAAATCAGACAAATTGTTCTTTTCTACGTTGTCTCTCCACTTTTGCACCTTCAGTTTGAGTCCATTTATTTTTCCTATTGCTGTGACATTACAGATATACCGACCTTTGCCTTGGTGACTTATGTTGAGTTTGTTCAAATGATAAAAAATTGAGGCCACGTATGACAACTTGGTCAGTCAAAAGTTATCGTGAAGTTTAACTGCCATGGGGTTTGCTTCCTCTGTGAAGAAAACACGCAACTGTTCTCTCATTGCTAGTAGCACTCTCTTCAGAACCTTCCCACGGGATAACCACCGCACCTTGGCATGAAAGAGCAGTTTGAAGTTGGCATCCATATTAGGGTGTGTCAATTTAGGGGGTGAACTGGCTAAATTGAAAATCGAGTAATTTGGTAGCAATTTATTGTAGTCTTTAAGCATGCAAAACAATATTCTGGCATAAATTTTTTTTTATAATAAGTCCTACCTACATCAAATGGATCTTTAAATGTACATATTTGTGAATTTATAACATAACCAGCGTTTGCACACATGTTACTGTTTCAAGTTTCAAATTATTATATTTTATTATCCGTAGTCTATTTGAAAGTAACCAATACCTTCATACTCTCTTTGCTTTGGTTTCTTGTCATCAGTAGTCTGCTTGCTATTTGTGCTTTGATGTAACCTTCTCGCCTCTCGTGGCTGTAAACATGGCCCACTGCTTCTGTGACCATTTTCACACATCTCTCCACACTTTGAGTGTGGGAAGGCCACTTCGGCACCTGCATTGGAGTCTCTTTAAGGTTTCTCAATTCTTGGCTAGTTAGACTTGTTGTCAATGGTGGCTCTAAGACTTCCAAACTCAAGTCAACCAATTCTGACAATTTGGTGGCATTGACGTTTATTGGGGGAACTTTTCTTGAATGAAACGAACAGTCTCCCAACTGGTCGTCATCTATTAGCGTTCCTCTAATCTTTAGAATCACTTCTACAGCCTTGGTTCGGAGATTGGTACATTGACTGCAAAGCATTGCTTGCAAAACTGCTTCTGATCGAGCATACCAAGCGGACCTTCTTGCCACAGGTAACACGATGTCCCTCACTACCTTCCTCTGTGTTCTTACTAGCTGCAATTGAAACAAAAGGTGATTGGGCCCATCCACCCACATAGGATTAAGTTTCACACTAAACCACTGGGGAAGATAAACTCCAATAATAAATTCAACAATTAACCTCAAATTCTTCAGCACTTTGCCCTTCAATTCGTGTTTGGAAATCCAAATCCTGCAGAAACGAAGAGCTGTAGTTAACCAACGGCTGTGACTGACAGGTCCAATCTCCAAGAGAGCCAATGACTGAGGCACTTCTCCTGATCTTATTGCTTGGGCAATACGATAAGCATAGGATTGATCTGTGCTGAGATCTTTGATGACTCCTTCAGACAACGCCGGAAGGGGAGGGCCAACTTCGACCTTTGGAAAGGTTGTATTTATTTCTAGTTGTGTTGCTTCATCCAGCATGATGCCAAGGGGACCTGACCACTTGTTGTTGCTCTTTGTAGGACCATCAAGTTCCTGGATGAGATGACGAAGAGGTAGCTCGCCTGTATGTAAATCACATACAATCCAAACAAGTCTTCTTCCTAGTTTTTTCTCTAAATGCGTCATTACACCCCCCTGCCATCCGGTGTTCACTGCAGTTGAATCTCCACCAACAGCCTGCAGTGAACTGCCAAGTCCTCTCTCCTGAACCCAACATAAAATATGATCAGCAATGACCTCTGCATGTTTCTTCCCTTCTACTTCAGTTTCGGGAGCAAAGTGAAACAAAAACCGACCACCAGGCTCAGAACAGACAGAGTAGTGTTCTTCTTTGATGAGACCTGGAAACTTTCTGTTCACTCCCTCTACTTCTAGCAAAACTTTTGTGTCATCTATTCTTCCATCAAACAAAAGACAGGAGAGCCCTCCCTCGCTTAAATCTTTTTCATGCTGATCAGATATTTCCTTCATTATTTTTTCTTGTGCTCTTCTAATTTTATTATGATCTATCACCAAAGATACATCCTCTCGGCTGATGAGGCCTGCATCTATCCAAGCGGCAGTTGCAATTTCTGCAGCCTCACGAAGTCCAGCATGGTGGCGAATACTAGCTAAAGCAATGTTTGAAATATTTCTTGTGTTGTATTTCATTTTCTTTGGTAAAGGTTCAGATGGCTCTTTGGAACTATGCTTCCTGTTCATCAGAAGAACTATCAAAGAAGTGATAAACATCTTGACACAGCTCTTCCTCTCTTTGGATGGCTTCTTCACTCTTCATTTTCTTCTTTTGTTCCCTCTCTCGGATTTGTTCTCTCTTCTTGGCATTAGCAATCTGCTTCTTTGTTTCTGAATAATCTATTGAACCCATTTGCATACTTCCTTGGCCTTCTGCCTTTGTCCTCTGTGCCTTTATAAATTCAAGCTCTAAAACAGGGATCTTCTTTTCACGAGGACAACCACAATCAATGTGGGAATTATTTTCTCTCTTACCTGAGTGAGAACAGTTGGATTCAGAACATAATTGTATGGAGCACTTGCAGGTCAAAATGTCAAACAGAGTATCAAGTGTGTGCAGAAATTCATTTTTCCTGGCCAAGTTTCCTTTACCAAGTGATGTTTCAACTGCTTTGTGCCATAATTTCGTTAGTTTTAGCTCAATAGTTCGACACTGATTAATCACAGGTGGTTTGAATAGTGCATTAGCTTTTGTCCATTGATGCAGAAGAGGGACTATCATGTCATTTATGAGTTCTTTATCTGTATAGTTCCTTCTGTCCTTTGCATTTTTTTCTCGAAGGAGTAACCCTAATCTTAGCATGTCTCTCACTGTTGGAAGTTCTGATACAGGAAGCTCCTTCCCTTTACCAACTAGCAGGCTCAAGTGGGTTGACAACTGACTTCTTGTCTTCAATTTTGACATCTTCACACTATCTGACAAATAGAAAAATATTTCAATGTTTCATAATTCAATTGTTGTTTCAAAAAATATCAATTTGTTTATCAAAAATGCTGTAACAGAAATAACATAATAATTTCTTAGAACATAATGTTTTATACAATGATATAAGTAACTGCGACAATCAATATGCCCTACTTACAATAATTAAAATGTAGAATTCCTCTGGTAGAGTAGGTGCAAGTGCAATGAGAGCAAACCACCGTCTATGATATCTAGAAGGAGAGTGAGCCGGGCGCCTTATCCTCACGCTTGGTACAAGTCAAAACAAGAATTAAACTGTCCCACACGGAGAGCCTGTTCATGTTCATGTTCTGACATGCATATTGTACACAAGCTATAGAACCATAAAATACTCCATAATCCATATGCTTACATGAGATTAGTTAATATCAAGTGAATAATTCTAATCAAGTCTCATTAATTTGTTGAAATACTGGTATTTGAAACTTTAAGGTATAATTGATGTAGGTGAGGGTTATTTCAATTCATTTTTGTTTGCTAATCTCAAGTTTAGACATAAAGAGGCACAATATTTTGACTACAAAATTTGATTTTTAACATGTTGACAAAATTGACACACCCTAATCCATATAGACTTTGCACAACTCACCAAACATTTTTCTTTTCCATGAGTCTGGTTATAATTCATAATTTTAACTATGTCATCGAGAAGGAGCTCAAAATTATTTTTTCACTGGCTGTTTCAGTCTCTTTCAGTCGCTTAGCAACAAGGGCCTCTCGGTGAATCACAGTGAATTGAAGCAGTTAGGTGATGCGACTTGGATTTTCGCCGCAACACCGTTGATTGCTCCAACCTTACCCTTGTAGTGACGGATTTGCATTTTGACCATTCAATTCCCCCTTCAAATAAAATAATTCAGGTTGTGGAAACTGTTCTCCTCTGTTGTTTCAACCCCCAGATGGAGGCAGCACAAATAATGTTCAACTGTGGTCTTAGACTAAATCTGTTGTTTCGTCCAGCTTCATGGTATATTAATACAAGCCGTGAGGAATAGAGTGAAACGCTAACTTACCTACTCTGTCCACGACAGTCAATTGGGCACTGAGTTCAATATCAATTTCAATTGTTTATTCCTTGATAGAGGAAGCGGGATCCTAATGCTGTCACTAGGTACCCCTGTACAATGACACCAGAAGCATCTGGCAAGTGTCACAAGTATATACAGTATAAATATTATAAAGGGACTTATTAAAGCCTAAGGAAGGAAGGATATTCCTTTAACACATAATCAATATTATTTACATAATATCTGGCCAGTATGGGGAGGATCTTCGTGTCTCCGTCAGGGGGTCTTGGAGTGGTGGTCCAGCAGGCGTCCCGGAAGCGTTGTGTGTGGGGACATCTTAGGAGGTAGTGGATAAGGGTGCTGCTGTCGAGTCTTCTCCATAATGCACAAGAGCGTTGCTCAGGGGGCACTGAGTTTGAAATTTAAAACCGAATCCACTTCCCAGCACACTTTTCGCATTGGTTGGCGTTTCAAATATTACAGGTGACGTCATGTTCCCATAGAAACAATGCAGGCGACACACACACACAGTCACACGTTTCGACATCCTTTCACATCTCGTCCACCCAGGTTGAATAGCACTGGTCTAGACAACTAGTGCCCCTGTCTTGGTCATAACAAAGGGGTTGGTCCACAATAGTTGTTACAGTACAGCATACAGTAGTGTTGACAAATTGGACTTAAGACAATGGGAAGGTCAGGCAGTTTAGTGTTGGAACCCCGTGTGTTGGCATTACTTAATATTGAAACCCTTAAACACTCAATCAATTCTTAACACCTTGAGTACGATGACTTAACCTTTTGAGTATGATGAGTTAACCTCTTGAGTATGATGAGTTAACCCCTTGAGTATGATGAGTTAACCCCTTGAGTATGATGACTTAACCTCTTGAGTATGATGACTTAACCCCTTGAGTATGATGAGTTAACCTCTTGAGTATGATGAGTTAACCCCTTGAGTATGATGACTTAACCCCTTGAGTATGATGAGTTAACCCCATCAGTATGATGAGTTAACCTCTTGAGTATGATGACTTAACCTCTTGAGTATGATGACTTAACCCCTTGAGTATGATGAGTTAACCCCATCAGTATGATGACTTAACCTCTTGAGTATGATGACTTAACCTCTTGAGTATGATGACTTAACCCCTTGAGTATGATGAGTTAACCCCATCAGTATGATGAGTTAACCCCTTGAGTATGATGAGTTAACCCCTTGAGTATGATGACTTAACCCCTTGAGTATGATGAGTTAACCCCATCAGTATGATGAGTTAACCTCTTGAGTATGATGACTTAACCTCTTGAGTATGATGACTTAGCCCCTTGAGTATGATGAGTTAACCCCATCAGTATGATGACTTAACCCCAACAGTACAATGATTTAACCCTTAAGTTTAACCATTGAATAGGAAGACTTAAGGCCACGAGAACAATGACTTAACCGTAAGAACAATGACTTAACCTTAAGAACAATGACTTAACCCTAAGAACAATGACTTAACCGTAAGAACAATGACTTAACCATAAGAACAATGACTTAACCTTAAGAACAATGACTTAACCGTAAGAACAATGACTTAACCTTAAGAACAATGACTTAACCGTAAGAACAATGACTTAACCGTAAGAACAATGACTTAACCGTAAGAACAATGACTTAACCTTAAGAACAATGACTTAACCGTAAGAACAATGACTTAACCGTAAGAACAATGACTTAACCGTAAGAACAATGACTTAACCGTAAGAACAATGACTTAACCTTAAGAACAATGACTTAACCTTAAGAACAATGACTTAACCGTAAGAACAATGACTTAACCTTAAGAACAATGACTTAACCTTAAGAACAATGACTTAACCTTAAGAACAATGACTTAAACCTCTCAACATGTCATCATACTCAAAGGGTTAGAATCAATCCTCATTGTTCCTCTATTTCATCATTTTTAATATACATGATTATATTACGGGAATATTTTAGGGGGTAAACTGCTTACATATTGGTGTAGATAATGTCTTTATATACTGTATGTTGCGACGACCTGTGGGGTAGTGGTTAGCCTGTTCGCCTCGCCAGCGAGCGGACCCAGGTTCTATCCTCGGGCAGGGTGAAACTATGGGCAAGTTTCTTTATGCCATTTGCCTCTGTCTACCCAGCAGTAATTGTGGACCTGGATGTTAATCGATTTCCGGATCGTGTTCCTGGATAATGGTTAGCCAGTGCAGTTGGCGAGTTGTCCGGTCTTCCTGGGCTATTCCTTGACACTGGGTCATGCAGCTCGTTAACTTAGGGTGTGGTTGTTGTGTTGGCGACAGCTTCTACACCTTAAATACTGGGTCATATTGCTCGTTAACTTAGGGTGTGGTTGTTGTGTTGGCGACAGCTTCTACACCTTAAACACTGGGTCATACTGCTCATTAACTCAGGGTGTGGTTGTTGTGTTGGCGACCGTTTATACACCTTAAACACTGGGTCATGTAGCTCATTAACTCAGGGTGTGGTTGTTGTGTTGGCGACAGCTTCTACACCTTAAACACTGGGTCATACTGCTCGTTAACTTAGGGTGTGGTTGTTGTGTTGACGACAGCTTCTACACCTTAAACACTGGGTCATACTGCTCATTAACTTAGGGTGTGGTTGTTGTGTTGGCGACCGCTTCTACACCTTAAACACTGGGTCATGCAGCTCGTTAACTTAGGGTGTGGTTGTTGTGTTGGCGACCGCTTCTACACCTTAAACACTGGGTCATGCAGCTCGTTAACTTAGGGTGTGGTTGTTGTGTTGGCAACCGCTTATACACCTTAAACACTGGGTCATGCAGCTCGTTAACTTAGGGTGTGGTTGTTGTGTTGGCGACCGCTTCTACACCTTAAACACTGGGTCATGCAGCTCGTTAACTTAGGGTGTGGTTGTTGTGTTGGCGACCGCTTCTACACCTTAAACACTGGGTCATACTGCTCGTTAACTTAGGGTGTGGTTGTTGTGTTGGCGACCGCTTCTACACCTTAAACACTGGGTCATGCAGCTCGTTAACTCAGGGTGTGGTTGTTGTGTTGGCGACAGCTTCTACACCTTAAACACTGGGTCATACTGCTCGTTAACTTAGGGTGTGGTTGTTGTGTTGGCGACCGCTTCTACACCTTAAACAAATTCATGCCTAGGTGGCCTTTGGGCCGGCAATCCTCGTTACACGGGGGTCAACCATTATTCTATACCTGTACTGTATATTAGTGTGTTCCTATACTGTATATTAGTGTCTTCCTATACTGTATATTAGTGTGTTCCTATACTGTATATTAGTGTGTTCCTATACTGTATATTTGTGTCTTCCTATACTGTATTGACAATTATACTTAATAACACCCAGAAAATAAGTAGTAATGTTTAGTTGGTCCAACAGCCTAGTAGTAAAAGTAATCCAGCTCCCCCGCCGCCCCCCGCCACGTCCAAGCCTTCTTTTCCAAGTGATCGACCATCAAGAGGACCTCTGCCTGTGCCCCCTAGCCCGGCCAGTAAACCCGCGCCCCCTAGACCACCTGTGGTGAGTAGCGCCGCCATCATCTGCTCTCTTTGTTGATAGTGTACTGTAATCTTTGTACAGAAATCATTATAAGCTTTATGGTACAGTAATCATTGTAAACTTTATGGTACAGTAATCATTGTAAGCCTTGTGGTACAGTAATCATTATAAGCTTTATGATACAGCAGTAATCATTGTAAGATAATCATAAGAACTGCTGTTGTAATTAATAATAAGCATTTTATATTCCGCATGTGAAGAATTTGGAATATATTTATCTTCAGTGAGATCTGGAGAGGAAAGTTTGTTTGATCTTGGGTTCATTACAATGTGAAGCTTCTAATGTAGGATTTTGTCAGAAGATTTGGTGTGCGAGTGAAAGGCCAACTACTGTACACAAGATCATATAATTTATCACACCTTTGAAGCTGAGTAAGATATATGGTTGGTACACAGTGTCGTTAACACACACACACACACACACCCTCGGAATCGAGTGTGACGATCATCCAGCTATGATATAATAATATGAGCTATTAAGGATGTCACCTACGTTGGTGAGTTCTGAGGTGACTGAAGAGGCCGATACGGGACCGGCAGGATCGTTCAAAGATGTTGCACCTTCTCATGTGGTGATCCCCCAAGCGTTAAGGTGTGGAGTAATCGTCTCCAAGGTGAAGAAGTCAATTCGGCACTTTTTCAGGTTTGTCTTAAGACTATCCTGATACCTTTTCAGTTGCCCGCATGCGGTACGTTTATTATTCGTTAGGTGACTGTCATTGATACAGGTAACATGCGGATAATATGGCCAGTTCAGCGTAGTTGTTCATGGATAATGGTAGCCCTGATGCTCCTACAGTTGGTGTCAGCGAGAATACTGGCATTTGTTCTCTTGTCTTCCCAGCGAACTCGGAGGATGGAACGTAGATTACGTTGGTGAAAGTTTTAAAGTTCCTTGAGGTGCCTCCTGTATGTGACCCATGTCTCATACCGAAAGTGGGTAACATTAGAGAGAATAGTACCTTAAGCTGGATGGATGGTGGAGGTGTGGCTGAACCAGGGGCAGGTTGAAAGAGAATCTGAGTCTTACGTACATTCACCTCAAGGCCGAAGTGTGCATGCGCATATACTAAGGTGTTCACGATCTCCTGTAGTTCACGATCAGTGTGAGTGACAAGGGTGAGGTCGTCTGCATACCTAAGTTCAGTAATGGAAGCTGCTGACACCTTTGTTCCTGCCTGGAGTCGTCTAACGTTGAAAAGACCCTTCAGCCGGTACTCGATGTCCACCCCGACAGCTAAATTGGCACTGGCATGAGTACGGACGGCAGCCAAGAAAATGAAAAAGAGAGTTGGTGCCAATGCACAACCTTGTTTAACCCCCGTTTGGGTGGGGAAGAACTCAGACTGGGTGCCATTGTGCAGGACACTGCACATCCCTAATACGTAACTCATATCATTCTATCATAGTTGGATGATCGTCACACTCCATCCCGAGTAACAGCAAAGTAGTAGTAGTAGTAGGAGTTGAGGTGTGGTATGGTATGGTGAGGTGGTGTGAGGAGTGGTATGGTGAGGTGGTGTGAGGAGTGGTATGGTGTGGTGGTGTGAGGAGTGGTATGGTGAGGTGGTGTGAGGAGTGGTATGGTGAGGTGGTGTGAGGAGTGGTATGGTGTGTTGTGAGGTATGTGGTGTGAGGTGTGGTGTGAGGTGTTGTGTGATTTGTGGTGTCGTTTGAGGTATGGTGTCGTTTGAGGTGTGGTGTGGTGTGAGATGTATGAGGTGTGGTGTGGTGTGAGGTGTATGAGGTGTGGTGTGAGGTGTGGAGTGGGAGGTGTGGTGTGAGGTGTGGTGTGTGAGGTGTGGAGTGGGAGGTGTGGTGTGAGGTGTGGTGTGTGAGGTTTATGAGGTGTGGTGTGAGGTGTATGAGGTGTGGTGTGAGGTGTGGTGTCGTGTGAGGTGTGGAGTGGGAGGTGTGGTGTGAGGTGTGGTGTGGTGTGAGGTGTGGTGTGTGAGGTGTGATGTGAGGTGTATGAGGTGTGAGGTGTGGTGTGAGGTGTGGTGTGAGGTGTGGTGTCGTGTGAGGTGTGATGCGAGGTGTGGTGTGAGGTGGTGTGGTGTGAGGTGGTGTGGTGTGAGGTGGTGTGGTGTGAGGTGTGGTGTGTGGTGTGGTGTGAGGTGTGGTGTGTGAGGTGTGGTGTGTGTGAAGTGTGGTGTGGGGTGTGGTGTGTGAGGTGTGAGGTGTGGTGGGAGGTGTGGTGTGAGGTGTGGTGTGGTGTAAGGTATGGTGTGTGAGGTGTGGTGGGAGGTGTGCTGTGAGGTGTGGTGTGAGGTGTGGTGTGAAGTGTGTGAGGTGTGGTGTGAGGTGTGTGGTGTGGTGTGAGGTGTGGTGTGGTGTGAAATGTGTGAGGTGTGGTGAGGTGTGTGTGTGTGTGGTGTGGTGTGAGGTGTGGTGTGAGGTATGGTGTGAGGTGTGAGGTGTGGTGTGAGGTGTGAGGTGTGGTGTGGTGTGTGATTGATTTTTTTTATTTTGCCGCTTACAGCGGCTACTTTATTGTGCATCCCACACTCATCCTGTGAGCGGTAGCTCAAAAGGATTACAGAGTAGAGTTTACAAAGGGTCATAATAATTAACCCCCGTTGTCAGGATATTATGGCACTGAATGTTACACAATATTTCAATTACATTATTTGTTTAGTTCTATACATAAAGGGTAACTTATTCACAAATGTGTGAGTACAGGCGTGTGAGGCAGTATGTCTGGCCTCACACTTTGTTATTCACATTTACGTGAGAAGTATTCAAGCACATTGTGTATTCGGTTTTGTACATGAGAACTGATATAGTTACTAAGTGCAAAAAAGTGGATACAATCTTAATATGTCGGCTATCTTGCCATTAGAGATGAAGTGTTGCGCCATTTCACACACAGTGTGCTTGGACCTGTCCCTAAAAGGTTCTATCTTCACACAGTCGAGGACATAGTGTTTAAGCGTGTGGCTATATGTCTGGCCACACACTTTACATTTAGTCTTGTTTACATCTGCTTGAGGAACATACTGCCAGAGGTACTTATATCCAAACCTTAATCTAGCGGTTACATCTTGTAATCTAGTGATCTTGTTACTTGCTCCATATACATGTTTCACTTGATACATCTCATCATGGTAAACTATGGATCGACTAGTGCCTGTTTGCACTAGTCTACGTGCGTCAAACTCATCAATAAGTTCTTTCCTAATTACAGTTTTAGGGTTCTTTTTGACAGACCCAAATTGTATTCAACGGTGTCTTTGTTAGACGCGAGTTTGGCGAGGGCATCAACTCTGTCATGTTTTATGAGGCCTATGTGAGAGGGGATCCACAACAGTTTGACCTTGACACCCCGGTCAACAAGGCACGCATATTTGTGTCTGGCTTCAGAGACAAGAGCGTGACAACCTGAGTCGAGGGTGTCAAGGGCAAGTAGTGAGGATAGAGAGTCAGTGATGATGAGACTGTCAGTGACAGTGGTTTCATGAATTTAATAGCTGTGAGTATGGCAACTAATTCAGTTTGTAGAGTGAATGCCCAGTTGTTAATTCTAACTCCTTTCTCAATTATATTACCGTCAGGTTGAGTCACAACAATAGCACTTCCAGCCCTCCCACAGGCGGTGTTAAGAGATCCATCAGTGTAGATGGTCTGTGTGATATTATCATCAGTCTGTAGAGCGTGAATGTGTTCAAGAGCTCTCAATTTGGCAGTGCGTTGTAAATAAATGCTTTGTACAATTAATTTTTTAGGCGGATATGTCGGTATTGTGATATCGAAGGGAACTGTCCGCCAGGGTGGCAGGAAGCGCTGTTGTGTCTCAACTTTGTACAGGTGGTGTAGTCCAAACATCTTCAAATGTGTAGCTGTAGTTTGGATCCATTTAGACTCACCAGTCCCATGGTTCATACATTCTAGCAATTTTAAGGAAACAATTTTATCAGGATCACCACGCAGAAGCCTCAGGGCTATCATGAGGTTGACTTCAATTATTCTATCTTTAACACTGGGTATACCTAGTTCTTTCCTCATATTAAGTACTTTAGTGCTCATGGGATATCCTAGGATAATTCTGAGGGCTTTATTTTGCATTTTCTCGAGCTTGTCAACGACTTTCCTGTCACGAAGGACCAGGGCTGGTGCGTGGTAATCTATCAGAGATCTTATATAGCCTAGGTACATTGTTTTAACAATTCTAATATTAGCACCATAGTGCGGGCTGTACCCCGCTACACTTCTAAGAGGTCTCAGTCTGTCAGTACATTGGCGGGTTAGCTGTTGTATGGCAGGTAGGGTACAAGGGACGGAAACACCACGCTATTTAAAAGAAGAAACATAGTCAATAGTGTTGTTACCTATCTTGAATTTGGCGGGGCCGCGTTTGCGGTTACCAGCTTGTTTGTTGAACACATTAGTTTTCTCAGTGAAGATAATAAGACCAAGGATCTCACAGGCTGCGTATACATGGTTCAGGGTGGTTTGCATTTCACGATGAATTTTAGTTTGTATAAGAATACCATCAGCATTGCTGATTGAGATATTGCTGGGGTTGTCTGGTATTAAATTTAATAATGCATTCATAAGAACATTGAAGAAAGTGGGGCTAAGTACTCCACCTTGAGGGGTACCAAGTTGCATATCTTTAACTTTACTTTTGTAACCCTGAAACAGTGCAGCAGCCCTTCTGTTGGTTAGGTAACCACTTATCCAGTGTAACAGCCTACCTCCTATATCCGTTTTGGCTAGTTCGTACAATATCAGTTGCCTATTGGCAATATCAAATGCAGCTTTAGGTCAAGAAATGTGGTGTATCTGTGCCTTTCATCACCATGCACAGTTAGAAATATGGTGTGTGAGGTGTGGTGTGAGGTGTGTGTGTGTGTGGTGTGAGGTGTGGTGTGGTGAGGTGTGAGGTGTGTGTGTGTGTGTGGTGTGGTGTGAGGTGTGGTGTGGCGTGGTGTGGTGTGAGGTGTGGTGTGTGAGGTGTGGTGTGAGGTGAAAGGTTACACCATCATCTACACCAGGTACACCATCATCTACAACAGGTACACCATCATCTACACTAAGGTACACCATCATCTACAACAGGTACACTAAGGTACACCATCATCTACACCAGGTACACCATCATCTACACCAGGTACACCATCATCTCCAACAGGTACACCAGGTACACCATCATCTACACCAGGTACACCATCATCTACAACAGGTACACCATCATCTACACCAGGTACACCATCATCTGCAACCGGTACACCATCATCTCCAACAGGTACACCAGGTACACCATCATCTACACCAGGTACATAGCAAAGTCTGTATAGTAGGCGACTTTAACTTAAGCCAAATAGATTGGATTGACCTTACAGGTAACTCAGAATCAGAGGATTTTCTTGACATAGTTCAGGACTGTTTCCTAAGCCAACATATAACCAAACCCACCTGGGGTAATACTATACCATACTCGATTTAGTTCTGTCAAACAGAGGAAACCTCATTAGTAATGTCGAGGTAGGGAACGACTTGCTAACAGCGATCACAAAGAAACAAGATTTCAATTAGAATTTAATGGCAGACGAAAGGAAAATTACATTAAAGTCCCAGATTTCAGAAGGGCAAACTTTGATAGGTTGAAAAGGCAGCTGAGAGAAGGGGTATCACGTTTGGGGATGGCTTACATGACCTCACACAATGTACCCACAGAGGGCAACCTCACTTTACCTGGAGACCTGACAACTATATCCTCACAAAATATGACGGTTGAGGATGACCTGATCACGAGATCTGAGGTTGACGAGTTCCACAACTATAAATAATGAGTTACTTAATGCACAAAGGTAGAACATACCATACAGAAAACTCAGATCAAACAACAATGACTCTAAATGGACAAATAATTATTTAAAGAACATTATTGGACAAAGGAAGGCTATAGGCAGGAGAATAAATCGTAGTGAAGTCTACCTCCGAGATTATTATCAGGTACTATTGGCTGGTAGGGTTAAAACCGAGATAAGAAAAGCAAAGAGGAATAATGAACTGAAGGTAGCAAGGGCGACGAAGTCAAACCCCAAGGGATTCTATCAAATGTATCAAACTAAAACACGAGAAAAGATTGGACCAATGCAGTCAGATACCGGCGAGCTAACTGATAATAACGGAGAAATGAGCAATAATCTGAACAGATATTTTTCAAGTTTTCACCACTGAAAATTTAAACATGATACCCAAGGCACCGACTCTATACAGTGATAGTGAAGAAAATAGATTAAGCAAGATAGTAGTGACTAGTAACGATGTTAGTAAGCAAATAGGCAAACTAAAGCCTAATAAGTCGCCAGGTCCCGATGAGATATTTGCCAGAGTATTAAAGGAATGTTTGACCTGTGCCTGGGTGGGCTAATTCCCGTTAAAAAAAAAAAAAAAAAAAAAAAAAAAAAAAAAAAAAAAATGTAAGGAAGAGCTTAGTATGCCCTTAGCAAAGTTGTTTAACCTGTCCTTAAAAACGAGTATAGTACCAGAATCCTGGAGGATAGCAAATGTAATATACCGATATTCAAGAAGGGAGATAGATCACTATCCTCTAACTATCGTCCAATCAGCTTACTGGTAACATCAATTGTAGGCAAATTACTGGTAGCAATCATTTCAAACTCTATTCAAAATCACCTGGAGAAGCACAAGTTGATCATTGATTCCCAACATGGCTTCACAAGCGGGCTTTCATGTCTAATTAATCTGTTAACCCTTAGGCCTCGGGTGACGTTCCAGAACATCCGCCTCGTTTCCCGCTATTTTTTTTTTTTTTTTTTTAATTATTTTTGGAATGTTGATTTTTCTCAATTTAACCCCACGTGCGGGGTACTGCCAGCAGCACGCTAACCCGTTGCTTAAGGGTTAACATTCATTTCATGTGTTTTCGAATCAGTGGACGAGGGGCACAATTATGATGTGGCATATCTTGACTTTAGTGAAGCCTTCGACAGAGTCCCCCATGAAATACTAATAAGAAAAGTGGAGGCTCGTGGCATTGGAGGAGATATTCTTAAATGGATTAGGGCGTGGTTACAGGGCAGGGAACAGCAAGCGAGCATTAACGGCACTAAATCCGATTGGAGTAACGTCACTAGTGGAGTACCCCAAGGCTCAGTACTTGGACTAATATTATTTATTATATACATTTACGACATAGATATTGGTGTAGACCGCAACATAAGTAAATTTGCTGATGACACTAAAATAGGCATGTAATTAAATCTGACGAGGACTCCGCAAAACTAAAGGAGGATCTAAAAAAAATTTTTGAATGCTCTGAAAAATGGCAGATGAAATTCAATGTGGACAAATGTTAAGTACTTAGTCTAGGAGATGTAAACAGAGAAACCAGATATCAGATGAACAACGATGTTATTGAGAAATCCGAATGTGAGAAAGATTTAGGAGTAATGATAAGTATGGATCTTAGCCAAGTAAACAATGTGTACTATTTGCTTGAGACAAGGCTAATACTGTACAGTACCTGGGTTCATACAAAGGAGTGTTAGTTACAAGACTCGCGGGGTCATCTTTAAACTATATCTTGCACTTGTGAGACCTCACTTGTATTACGCAGTTCAGTTCTGGTCACCATATTGCAGAGTGGATATAGAATCCTTGGAAAGAATTTAGAGAATGACAAGACTAATCCCGGGCATTAGGAACCTTGAGTACAGAGACAGGTTAAAGCATTTTTATTTGCACTCCCTCAAGAGACGTAGAGTGAAGGGCGATATGATAGAAGTGTATAAATGGAAGTCGGGGCTAAACAAAGGGGACATAAGAAAGGTACTTGAACTATCCAACCAGGAGCGAACTCGTAGCAATGGTTTTAAATTAGAGAAATTTAGATTTAGGCGCGAAATAGGTAAAAATTGGTTTGGAAATAGAGTAGTGGACGAGTGGAACAAGTTACCAAACATCATCATTAACTCAAATACTCTGGATAACTTCAAACATAGGTTGGATGGCTATATGAGCGATAGGGGTTGGGTGTAAATGGGACTGCCCAGTATAGGCCAATAGGCCCGCTGCAGTTTACTCCATTCTTATGTTCTTATTTTAGTTTAGGGTAGGGTTGGGTAGCGTTTGGGTGGATAATCTTCAGGTGCCATAAGTTTAGGGGGAGAACCTACAGGTAAACTCACCTCATGGAACAAGGGCCTATTAAAGAGACTCATCTCAGCCGTTGTAATCTGGAAATGAAGCAACATAGGTGTGGTGATTCTCTCCTTGAAAAACTGTGGCTCCATTCTTTTAAACCTCATCATTAATATTGTCTTTAGTACAGTACTATATATTGCTTTGTACTGTACTGCTTGAAGTACTATATATTGTTTTGTACTATATTGCTTGAAGCACTATATATTGCTTTGTACTGTACTGCTTGAAGTACTGTATTGCTTTGTACTGTACTGCTTGAAGTACTATATATTGTTTTGTACTGTACTGCTTGAAGCACTATATATTGCTTTGTACTGTACTGCTTGAAGTACTGTATTGCTTTGTACTGTACTGCTTGAAGTACTGTAAGATCATTTGACTGCAGGATGAAATACACACCCCAACACCCTCTGAGAGTGGCTACCACCCAACCCTTCCCAGTAAGCCAGTGTTAATCAACAAGCCCTCTGTTGGGAATAAGCCTGCACCACCTAGACCACCCAGCAGCTCCAAACCATCACTACCACCTAAAATTACAGGAGTACAGGTAAGTTATGTCTTACGGTACAGTTCTGTACTGTACTGTGTTATGATACAGTTAATATTGGATTAATGCACGGCATTTGGGGCAAGTGCCCCCCCCCCCCCCCCCTCCATATTCAGGGGCCGCAAGTGTACAGGTCTGGGAGTTACAATACCATTACAGGGTGCTGTAGCAGGGAACACCTGCACCCTGGTGACCATCTGGTGGTGAATACAACAACTAGAGCGTATAGTTTATTGTGGGTGAGTTACCTAGTAGGCAGTTTACTGTGAGTGAGTTACCTAATAGGCAGTTTACTGTGGGTGAGTTACCTAGTAGGCAGTTTACTGTGAGTGAGTTACCTAATAGGCAGTTTACTGTGGGTGAGTTACCTAATAGGCAGTTTACTGTGAGTGAGTTACCTAATAGGCAGTTTACTGTGGGTGAGTTACCTAGTAGGCAGTTTACTGTGAGTGAGTTACCTAATAGGCAGTTTACTGTGAGTGAGTTACCTAATAGGCAGTTTACTGTGGGTGAGTTACCTAATAGGCAGTTTACTGTGGGTGAGTTACCTATTAGGCAGTTTACTGTGGGTGAGTTACCTATTAGGCAGTTTACTGTGGGTGAGTTACCTAATAGGCAGTTTACTGTGGATGAGCTACCTAGTAGGCAGTTTACTGTGGGTGAGTTACCTAGTAGGCAGTTTACTGTGGATGAGTTACCTAATAGGCAGTTTACTGTGGGTGAGTTACCTAGTAGGCAGTTTACTGTGGGTGAGTTACCTAGTAGGCAGTTTACTATGGATGAGTTACCAAATAGGCAGTTTACTGTGGGTGAGTTACCTAATAGGCAGTTTACTGTGGGTGAGTTACCTAATAGGCAGTTTACTGTGGGTGAGTTACCTAATAGGCAGTTTACTGTGGATGAGTTACCTAGTAGGCAGTTTACTGTGGGTGAGTTACCTAGTAGGCAGTTTACTGTGGGTGAGTTACCTAATAGGCAGTTTACTGGGGGTCAGTTACCTAATAGGCAGTTTACTGTTGGTGAGTTACCTAATAGGCAGTTTACTGTGGATAAAATGATATTGAAACAGTTTATTTAGCCAGAATCACACAGATACAGTCGATAATATTAACATGGCTGAGCCAGTTGAGAACCTGAGCTCTCTTGTAGGCACCTGATATGTACTGTACATTTATATCAAGGAAGTATTATGTAACATTTAGTATCATTTGGAATAGTACAATAGCATGGTGGTAATAACAACATATTACCACGGTTATCACTTCAATATTATTTGTATTTAATTTTTTACATTTATATTAAATTTATGGACAAATTTAAAAGTCGATTTGATATAATTTAATATGTGATTTAAAGGAAGGGAGCGTAGTGTTTGCTGGGATGGGTGGGGGTAAGTTGTTCCACACCTTCACACCGTAATATTTTATGGAGGTCTAGGACTGGGAGGGGCGCATGGGGGTGGTCTTAGTAGCTCTGGGTGCCTTAAGCTGTATCTCTGATTATTCCGGAACTGGAAATAATTATAGTCAAGCAAGTGATTAAATGATTTATAGAGAAATAGAGTTTTAACTTATTCAACTTAGCAAATTGTTTGTTTGTGTGATCAGTTCTTTCAAGTAGGTCATTTGTCTGTTTCCAATTGTTGGAAACATCATACACAATGTCCTTAGAAATGCTACACATCTGTGCCTGATTTCAGCATCGTCTTCTGTACCCTCATTCATAATATCAATGCCATCAAACAGTAAATGGAGAGATAGGTAGGGTAGAGACTCTATGGAATCTCCTGCACAACATGTTCTTCGTTGACTCCTTGCCACGGGTTGGTATGGCCTGGGGTGTCACCATATCTTGAAAGATAATTTTCATTTGAAAGGATGTTGTTCAGTTGTCTTCCTTTCATCTTCTGTAGAATCTGAATTACACTTTACTCTCGTTAATTCGGATTGCATTGATTCGGATTTTGGCATAATTCATCTGATTTTCGTTTTTCAAACTGAATTAAATTATTTGAATTTGGAATGAATCTAATATAGCTGGGCAGTTCTGAAAAGTCTATTTTTATTATTATAGGAATATATTATAAAATAGATTAAGATGAATGAATTATAGGAATATAGTATGTATTATATTAAGACACTGTGCAAAACTACATCTTGTGTATACAGTACTGGGGAGAGGAGGGAGGACAGCTCAGCAGCCTACAATCCCTTTATAACAACAGTATACAATTCACCATAATTCACATATTACTGTATTCAGGTTCGTTTGGTGCCGGGTTAATAAAACGTTATACAAAAATAGTTAATTTTCCCCCCAAATCCCACATTCAATCCCAGATGAGCTATTGCACAGTAGCATATTCTCAGTCTCTTATTTACAGAGAGGTAACAACTGACATCGCTCTCCATAATAATGTTGCCAACACTCGAGCACCATTGTTGTCACCGATCAAGAGGGTCGGTGCTCACCTGTCTTGAACACTTAGTAATAATATTGAGGGATGTGATTTCTCCATTTTTCCAGTATTTCGTTTTTCCATCATTTTAGGCGACTCACATGAATCGCGTAGATCCTTTGAGAAAATTTTATTTTGGGGGGGAGGGGGTTATGACCATGATGAGAGAAATGCTTAACAATAAACAACAATAATTAAGTCTCTAGGGTGGATGGGTCTGCCACATGAGGACTATGAGTCAGTATAGTGGCCACACTCTACATCATATGAGGCGTCCCGCATCATAAGGGTAACTCAGACCATCCGGGCAAAACCTTTTTTTGTTGGTAAGCACTATTTTCGGCCTAGCTCTAAATGGTGGTAGTTGATATAATCTCCTTACTACTCTGTAAATAAGGTTGAAAGCCCTTTGAAAATAGGGTAGAACATCTATTTGTGGCAGACAGGAAATTATGGGCTCAGCTTTTGCGTCGTTGGGTGCTCTCATCCCGTCAGTGAGTGAGTGAGAGGAGCAGGCGGCCAATCACGTCGACCGGCCTACGGCCTCCTCCTCCGTCTCGGCCAATGACAATGAGAGTCTATGTCACGGCCCCTCCGGCCAATGAGGCGGAATCCCTCTCTCCCTTTCCCTCGGTTCTCTTTTACTGTGGCGGGATCTACGCTCTCATAGTGATTAAAGTAAAAACCCGTAAGCGGGTGGGAGTATTGTTGCTTCAAGTCAACATTGCAACAACCCAGTACATTACTTCATGACGTGTTACCTACCATCTGCAAGGACGGTTCTTTAGCTTCAAAATGCATGAAAAATCAATGATGTATCTCTAAAAACAACAAAGTTATGCACGTTTGAAGTCGGAAAAACTCTAATCGCAGTTTACTCGGTTTCAAATTTTGGCACAAGTAACCCTTAAGATGTAGCTGAGTATTGCTTGTTTTGCATTCTATTCTTAAATTCTTTAGTATTCATTGACCACAGATCAATGACGTCATACAATGCCACTATGAAAATCATTATAATATGCCCATCCTCCCCATCCACCTGATCCACCCTCCCCTACCACCACAGGTAGGGGAGGGGCTAAGCATTTTTTTTCTCAGTATAACTAAGTTTCTATAATCATTTTACACATTCTGATGATCACAATTTATTTTATAACCTACAGTATGTCATATTTCATAGTTGTATAGACAACTCAGTAGGGCGTGTGTGTGTGTCCTCCAGGAGGTCAGGGGTGTACGGCATGTGTGTGTGTGTCCCCCAAGAGGTCAGGGTTGTAGGGCATGTGTGTGTGTCCCCAAGAGGTCAGGGTTGTAGGGCATGTGTGTGTGTGTGTGTGTCTGTCCCCAAGAGGTCAGGGTTGTACGGCATGTGTGCGTCCCAAGAGGTCAGGGTTGTAGGGCATGTGTGTGTGTCCCCAAGAGGTCAGGGTTGTAGGGCATGTGTGTGTGTGTCCCCCAAGAGGTCAGGGTTATAGGGCATGTGTGTGTGTGTGTGTGTCCCCAAGAGGTCAGGGTTGTAGGGCATGTGTGTGTGTGTGTGTCCCCCAAGAGGTCAGGGTTGTAGGGCATGTGTGTGTGTGTCCCTTTAGAGGTCAGGGTTGTAGGGCATGTGTGCATGTGTGTGTCCCCCAAGAGGTCAGGGTTGTAGGGCATGTGTGTGTGTGTGTGTGTGTGTGTCCCCAAGAGGTCAGGGTTGTAGGGCATATGTGTGTGTGTGTGTGTGTGTGTGTCCCCAAGAGGTCAGGGTTGTAGGGCATGTGTGTGTGTGTGTCCCCAAGAGGTCAGGGTTGTAGGGCATATGTGTGTGTGTGTGTCCCCCAAGAGGTCAGGGTTGTAGGGCATGTGTGTGTGTGTGTCCCCAAGAGGTCAGGGTTGTAGGGCATGTGTGTGTGTGTGTGTCCCCAAGAGGTCAGGGTTGTAGGGCATGTGTGTGTGTGTGTGTGTGTGTGTGTGTGTGTCCCCAAGAGGTCAGGGTTGTAGGGCATGTGTGTGTGTGTGTGTGTCCCCCCCAAGAGGTCAGGGTTGTAGGGCATGTGTGTGTGTGTGTCCCCCAAGAGGTCAGGTTGTAGAGCATGTGTGTGTGTTCCCCCAGGAGTTCAGGGCTGTGGGTCATGTGTGTGTGTCCCCCAGGAGGTCAGGGCTGTAGGGCATGTGTGTGTGTCCCCAAAGAGGTCAGGGTTGTAGGGCATGTGTGTGTGTGTGTCCCCCAAGAGGTCAGGGTTGTAGGGCATGTGTGTGTGTCCCCAAGAGGTCAGGGTTGTAGGGCATGTGTGTGTGTGTGTGTGTCCCCAAGAGGTCAGGGTTGTAGGGCATGTGTGTGTGTCCCCAAGAGGTCAGGGTTGTAGGGCATGTGTGTGTGTGTGTGTGTCCCCCAAGAGGTCAGGGTTGTAGGGCATGTGTGTGTGTGTGTCCCAAGAGGTCAGGGTTGTAGGGCATGTGTGTGTCCCCAGGAGTTCAGGGCTGTGGGTCATGTGTGTGTGTCCCCCAGGAGGTCAGGGCTGTAGGGCATGTGTGTGTGTCCCCCAAGAGGTCAGGGTTGTAGGGCATATGTGTGTGTGTGTGTGTCTGTCCCCAAGAGGTCAGGGTTGTAGGGCATGTGTGTGTGTGTGTCCCCAAGAGGTCAGGGTTGTAGGGCATGTGTGTGTGTGTGTGTGTGTCCCCCAAGAGTTCAGGGTTGTAGGGCATGTGTGTGTGTCCCCAAGAGGTCAGGGTTGTAGGGCATGTGTGTGTGTGTGTGTGTCCCCAAGAGGTCAGGGTTGTAGGGCATGTGTGTGTGTGTCCCCAAGAGGTCAGGGTTGTAGGGCATGTGTGTGTGTCCCCAAGAGTTCAGGGTTGTAGGGCATATGTGTGTGTGTCCCCCAAGAGGTCAGGGTTGTAGGGCATATGTGTGTGTGTGTGTGTCTGTCCCCAAGAGGTCAGGATTGTAGGGCATGTGTGTGTGTGTGTCCCCAAGAGGTCAGGGTTGTAGGGCATGTGTGTGTGTGTGTGTGTCCCCCCCAAGAGGTCAGGGTTGTAGGGCATGTGTGTGTGTCCCCAAGAGGTCAGGGTTGTAGGGCATGTGTGTCCCCAAGAGGTCAGGGTTGTAGGGCATGTGTGTGTGTGTCCCCAAGAGGTCAGGGTTGTAGGGCATGTGTGTGTGTGTCCCCCAAGAGGTCAGGGTTGTAGGGCATGTGTGTGTGTGTCCCAAGAGGTCAGGGTTGTAGGGCATGTGTGTGTCCCCAGGAGTTCAGGGCTGTGGGTCATGTGTGTGTGTCCCCCAGGAGGTCAGGGCTGTAGGGCATGTGTGTGTGTCCCCCAAGAGGTCAGGGTTGTAGGGCATGTGTGTGTGTGTCCCCCAAGAGGTCAGGGTTGTAGGGCATATGTGTGTGTCTGTCCCCAAGAGGTCAGGGTTGTAGGGCATGTGTGTGTGTGTGTCCCCAAGAGGTCAGGGTTGTAGGGCATGTGTGTGTGTGTGTCCCCCAAGAGGTCAGGGTTGTAGGGCATGTGTGTGTGTCCCCAAGAGGTCAGGGTTGTAGGGCATGTGTGTGTGTGTGTGTCCCCCAAGAGGTCAGGGTTGTAGGGCATGTGTGTGTGTGTCCCAAGAGGTCAGGGTTGTAGGGCATGTGTGTGTGTGTCTTCCAAGAGGTCAGGGTTGTAGGGTGTGTGTGTGTGTGTGTGTGTGTGTGTGTGTGTGTGTGTCCCCAAGAGGTCAGGTTGTAGAGCATGTGTGTGTGTGTGCGTACCCCCAGGAGTTCAGGGCTGTAGGGCATGTGTGTGTGTCCCCCAAGAGGTCAGGGTTGTAGGTCATGTGTGTGTGTCCCCCAGGAGGTCAGGGCTGTAGGGCATGTGTGTGTGTCCCCCAAGAGGTCAGCGTTGTAGGGCATGTGTGTGTGTTTGTGTGTGTCGCCCAAGAGGTCAGGGCTGTGAGACATGTGTGTGTGTCCCCCAGGATCTCAGGGCTGTAGGGCATGTGTGTGTGTGTGTCCCCCAGGAGGTCAGCGCTGTACAGCATGTGTGTATGTCCCCCAGGAGGTCAGGGCTGTACAGCATGTGTGTGTGTTCCCCCAGGAGTTCAGGGCTGTGGGTCATGTGTGTGTGTCCCCCAGGAGGTCAGGGCTGTAGGGCATGTGTGTGTGTCCCCCAAGAGGTCAGGGTTGTAGGGCATGTGTGTGTGTGTCCCCCAGGAGGTCAGGGTTGTAGTGCATGTGTGTGTGTCCCCAAGAGGTCAGGGTTGTAGGGCATGTGTGTGTGTGTGTCCCCAAGAAGTCAGGGTTGTAGGGCATGTGTGTGTGTGTGTGTGTGTCCCCCAAGAGGTCAGGGTTGTAGGGCATGTGTGTGTGTCCCCAAGAGGTCAGGGTTGTAGGGCATGTGTGTGTGTGTGTGTGTGTCCCCAAGAGGTCAGGGTTGTAGGGCATGTGTGTGTGTGTGTCCCCCAAGAGGTCAGGGTTGTAGGGCATGTGTGTGTGTGTGTCCCCAAGAGGTCAGGGTTGTAGGGCATGTGTGTGTGTGTGTGTCCCCAAGAGGTCAGGGTTGTAGGGCATGTGTGTGTGTGTGTGTGTCCCCAAGAGGTCAGGGTTGTAGGGCATGTGTGTGTGTCCCCAAGAGGTCAGGGTTGTAGGGCATATGTGTGTGTGTCCCCCAAGAGGTCAGGGTTGTAGGGCATATGTGTGTGTGTGTGAGTCTGTCCCCAAGAGGTCAGGGTTGTAGGGCATGTGTGTGTGTGTGTGTCCCCAAGAGGTCAGGGTTGTAGGGCATGTGTGTGTGTGTGTGTGTCCCCCAAGAGGTCAGGGTTGTAGGGCATGTGTGTGTGTCCCCAAGAGGTAAGGGTTGTAGGGCATGTGTGTGTGTGTGTGTCCCCAAGAGGTCAGGGTTGTAGGGCATGTGTGTGTGTGTGTGTGTGTCCCCCAAGAGGTCAGGGTTGTAGGGCATGTGTGTGTGTGTCCCAAGAGGTCAGGGTTGTAGGGCATGTGTGTGTCCCCAGGAGTTCAGGGCTGTGGGTCATGTGTGTGTGTCCCCCAGGAGGTCAGGGCTGTAGGGCATGTGTGTGTGTCCCCCAAGAGGTCAGGGTTGTAGGGCATGTGTGTGTGTGTCCCAAAGAGGTCAGGGTTGTAGGGCATATGTGTGTGTGTGTGTGTGTGTGTGTGTCTCTGTCCCCAAGAGGTCAGGGTTGTAGGGCATGTGTGTGTGTGTGTCCCCAAGAGGTCAGGGTTGTAGGGCATGTGTGTGTGTGTCCCCCAAGAGGTCAGGGTTGTAGGGCATATGTGTGTGTCCCCAAGAGGTCAGGGTTGTAGGGCATGTGTGTGTGTGTGTGTGTGTCCCCAAGAGGTCAGGGTTGTAGGGCATGTGTGTGTGTGTGTGTCCCCCAAGAGGTCAGGGTTGTAGGGCATGTGTGTGTGTGTGTGTGTCCCAAGAGGTCAGGGTTGTAGGGCATGTGTGTGTGTGTCTTCCAAGAGGTCAGGGTTGTAGGGCGTGTGTGTGTGTGTGTGTGTGTGTGTGTCCCCAAGAGGTCAGGTTGTAGTGCATGTGTGTATGTCCCCCCAGGAGTTCAGGGCTGTGGGTCATGTGTGTGTGTCCCCCAGGAGGTCAGGGCTGTAGGGCATGTGTGTGTGTCCCCCAAGAGGTCAGGGTTGTAGGGCATGTATGTGTGTGTGTGTGTGTGTGTGTGTGTGTGTGTGTCGCCCAAGAGGTCAGGGCTGTGAGACGTGTGTGTGTCCCCCAGGAGGTCAGCGCTGTACAGCATGTGTGTATGTCCCCCAGGAGGTCAGGGCTGTACAGCATGTGTGTGTGTCCCCCAGGAGGTCAGGGCTGTAGGGCATGTGTGTGTGTCCCCCAGGAGGTCAGGGTGTGTAGGGCATGTGTGTGGCCCCCAGGAGGTCAGGGTGTGTATGGCATGTGTGTGTATCCCCCAGGAGGTCAGGGCTGTAGGGCATGTGTGTGGTCCCCAGGAGGTCAGGGCTGTAGGGCATGTGTGTGTGTGTCCCCCCAGGAGGTCAGGGCTGTAGAGCATGTGTGTGTCCCCCAGGAGGTCAGGGCTGTAGGGCATGTGTGTGTGTCCCCCAGGAGGTCAGGGCTGTAGAGCATGTGTGTGCGTCCCCCAGGAGGTCAGGGCTGTAGGGCATGTGTGTGTGTCCCCCAAGAGGTCAGGGTTGTAGGGCATGTATGTGTGTGTGTGTGTGTGTGTGTGTGTGTGTGTGTGTGTCGCCCAAGAGGTCAGGGCTGTGAGACGTGTGTGTGTCCCCCAGGAGGTCAGCGCTGTACAGCATGTGTGTATGTCCCCCAGGAGGTCAGGGCTGTAGAGCATGTGTGTGTGTCCCCCAGGAGGTCAGGGCTGTAGGGCATGTGTGTGTCCAGTACCGGATTAATGGGTTGGGGGCCCTGGGCCACAACTAGCAGTGGGGGGGCCCCCTGCTGACAACTGAAAATAAATGTTGGTAATATCCAAGGTCAATAGAAACAATAAAATCTAGTATTAATGACACATTTACAATTTATTTATTCCATTCAAAGAAAGCCTTTTATATTCATTTACAAATGATGCACTTTTCTTTATTTTTTCTAGCAAATAAGCTTATCACATTGTCAAATAAAAGTTCTCTTGAAATGTCTGACTCGGTGCTTAATTGCATCAGTTTGTTGAGTTTCACCTGGCGCATCGTGGTCCGCAGCCTGTTGTTGATCGGTTTCATTTTTGTGAAGGAACTCTCCCCGGTAGAATTGGAGACCATTAACACCAGACATCTCCTCAAAACCGTTTCTACATTTGGAAATGCTGATTGTAAGCCATCGTTTTCCTTTATAATTCCGTAATAAAACGACTCATTAGGCTCATCCGTGGCTTTTGCATACAACATTACCAGAGACGAGAATTTAATAATATCATTGGAGATGTTTTCATCAATATCTTTTCCATAAGTTTAAGATTTTCTGAAGCAGAATGAATGACATCGGCCGATATGGTTTCCAGATTGCTTAAAAAGCCGAAGCGATCCTTCACCAACGTGTATGGAGAAATCCTTCCGTTTAGGGACACCACCAGGTGATCAATGACTGTGAGGAAGCACTTTGTTCGGAAATTGTCTCTTGGACAGAGATCCACTTCACTTGAACGTCCATAATCCAGTGGAGAGAGCCGTACGTTTGATCGCCTCTGACGACCTGAATGGACAAACTCGGTGCTTCCTGCCAGATCTTTTGCTCTTTCCTCAGAGGCATCAAAACTGTCTCGCCTTCTTTCAACGAAACATTTCAAGAAAACTAACAAATTTACTGCCGATTGAAGAATTAGTTTTGGATCTTGAAGAAGTTTGTGTGGTGTAGTGTTCACTTATTTATACAGCCGTTTTATTATAATATCTGTGTTAAATAAGTTAAGTCAGTTCACCAAACATGAGTTTTAGTAGGAAATATTTGTGGCGGCCTGGTGGAGTTACGGTAAGTGGTGCACAGCGAGTGTTAGGCAATCTGTTCCACTTGTTTATTGCTCTGTGGTAAAGGATTTTAAAACTTTTTTTTTTACAATGTTGTGGGCAGGCCCTAGATGTGGGGGGCCCCTAGATGTGGGGGGCCCCCTAGATGTGGGGGGCCCCCTAGATGTGGGGGGCCCTGGGCGTGCGCCTGGTACACCCTCCCCATAATCCGAGTCTGTGCGTGTCCCAGGAGGGGGACCTGATGATGTGTTGGAACATAAAGCAGAAGAGGTTGAAGCAGGAAGAAAATAGGAGGAAAGTCTTGTTAAAGAAACAGTTAGAATCAAAGAAAACAGAGTGTGGGGAAGTGGCTCAAAAATTAAGGAAGAGCAGAGAGGCCTTCCAGCAACAAAAACAGAATTGTGTACTCTCCCTGAAAAAAGTAGCAGATGCAATTCAAACTAAGAATAAAACAAAACCTAATGATTAAATTAACTAGTCTCGCAGAATACACACTATGCATATACCTGCCCGTGTTACAAGCATATGTGTAGACACTAAACTGGAGAAACTGGAACCTGAGGTTCAACAGTTACTGGAGTCCAAGACTGAAGTGTCTTACAGGATAATATATTATGTACAATGGCCAACTTGGAAGATACTGACTTATAATAACAAAACAAAAATATCACTGCCAAAACTAACACACTACTGTAGTGGGAATAGTTAAACTTGGTATAGCAAATCCCCGTGCAAAATACAATGGCAAGTGATCCTCTAAGTTAGTAAACTGTGACTCTTTCAAATAAGAAATAAATTTTAGCCTCTCTGAGACAATATTGAGTTTACTATTACAGGTTGACAATCCCTTATCTGAAATCCTTGGGACCAGATGTGTTTCGAATTTCGGAATGACTATTTTTTATTTCTTTTATTTTTATTTTTTTTTTTATTTATTTATTTTTTTTTTTTACAGGGATCAGCCCATCTGGGCACAGGTCAATCACCCACATTGGGGCCTGGGGGGCGAAAATGTACTAAGTTCTAATAATAGTAATAATAGTAATAATAATAAATCATAGATACAGTATTGGTCGTGTTTCTCACTTTTGATCTTTTTTTCATTCTTTTATTTCTTTATTATTATTATTATTATTATTATTATTATTATTATTATTATTATTATTTTTATTATTATTATTATTATTATTATTATTATTATTTTTATTATTATTTAAATAATATTATTATTGTTATTTTATTTATTTTTTTATTAAAATTTTTATTTACTATGAATTATTATTATTATTATTATTATTATTAGTAGTAGTAGTAGTAGTATTAGTATTGTTGTTGTTGTTGTTGTTGTTGTTGTTGTTGTTGTTGTCGTCGTCGTCGTCGTCGTCGTCGTCCAGGCCCCAATGTGGGTCGGTGACCTGTGCCCGGGTGGGCTGTTCCCTGTAAAAATAAAAATAAAAATTTGTTCCACTGAAAAAGTTTTGGTTTTCAGAGGTTTTTGGTTTTTGGAATTTCAGATAAGGATTGTCAACCTGTAGTTAAATTGGGAACCTGGTAGAAAGGAATCAAGTCTGAATTAAGATTTAAATTCGATGCAAAATGCTGATGAGAAGGCAAGGTCTTCAACGAACTACAAGTTATTTCACAGTAATCCGGAGCCTTATAATAACCTTTCACAACTAACTGCTTACCACCATCGTGGCATTTTAAAATGACGGTTGTTTCATCAGGAAAGAAAAAATACTGCACATTAGATGCGCATGAAACACAATTTCCAAGTAATTGGCCTATAACTACATTGTGTTAGCGCTGTGCGTATGTTAGTTTGTATGACCGCCAATTCACATATCCCTTCTGCAGCAGGAATAAATGCGAAGACATAGGCTGGACAAACGTGTAAATGTAAATATGACGATTTACACCGTAATAATACCCTAGGATCATCTAATCTTTCAGTGGGACTAAAACAACAAATCTAGAAAAATGATCCACATGCACTAGCACGTACGAGGATCCTTGATGACTCCTCGGAAGTTGTAGCAAGTCGACTGCGACTGTGTCAAACGGACGGTCTGGTGTAGGATATTGTAGAATTGGAGCCGGTGCCCTTGTAGTACCCTTATGTTGAGCACATGACAAACACTTAGCAATATGCAATTCTATGTCTTTCTTCATAGTACAGTATTCCAAAAATATTTTTTTCTAATTTCTGCAAGGCACTTGTCACATCCTTGGTGACCTGCTTGAGAAACATCGTGGAACAACGTTATAATCGTTTCACACAATATGTCAGGTACCACTATTTGTTTAACTATACTCTCAGGCGTCTTCTTGGAGCGATGGAGTATGTTATGTCGTAATTTAAACTGACTGAGCAGAAGAGTCAACCTTGGAAGATTAACTTTCTCCCGACTCTAGAGCAAAAATAATTGCAGACCACCATGGATCGCGTCGTTGCTCATCCTCTAATTGTGAAAGAGTGAACGTAGATACAGGCATCACTGGTGCTATGTTTCTAGACAAAGCGTCTGCGATCACATTCGCTCTTCCCAGTAAATACCTGGACTCAGGATTGAATTCTTGAATGGTCAGATACCAGAGTGTTAATCTGCCTGAAAGTCATGGAACAGTTCTGTTTCTGCCTCATCAACTGTAAAAACAGTTATCTTATAACCAAAAGTGATGTCTTTAAACTTCTTCAGTGCCCACACAACAGCTAACGTCTCTAAGTGCGTTACTGAATAACGTGTTTCGGCATCATTAAGTTTACGACTTGCAAAAGCAATTACCGGTACTCTAAATTTTCCTCTTGAGTCTAACTGCATGAGTACAGCTCCGATTCCTTGTCCAGAGGTGTCGGTACACAGAGTGAAAGCTTGAGAGTAGTCAGGGAATCCTAAAACAGGGGCATTGGTAAGTGCTGTCTACAATGTAATAAAACTATCTTCTTGTTCAGCATTCCATACAAAAATTCCATCCTTCCTAAGTAACTTAGTCAAGGGTGAAGCTAACATTGCATAGTCTTTAATAAAAGAACGATACTATTCAGATAAACCAAGAAAACCACGCACCTTATCAACAGTTGTAGGAAGTGGGAACTGAGATACAGCTTTCACTTTATCATCATCTGTATGAATGCCGTCACCGTCAACTACATGACCAAGGAAATGGATTCTGGATTTTAAAAACTCACATTTAGAAAGTTTAATTTTAAGACCTGCTGTGGAAATTTTTGGGAAAACTTCACGGAGTTTAGCAAGATGCATATCTATATCCTTACTGACTACGATGATATCATCTAAGTTGGTACGTACTGTGGTCCCTATCAACCTTGCAAACAAGGTGTTGATCATCCTTTGAAAAGTCAGTGGGGCATTTCTGAGACCGAAAGGCATCCTCAGAAAATGAAAATGGCCCTAAAATCAGTTATCTCTTGGGATTTTTCATTGAGCGGTATTCGCCAATATCCGCAAAGCAAATTTAAATTGCTAAAAACAGCGTTATCCTTGCCTAAGGACTGTAAAATATCACTCAAGACAGGCATAAGGTACCTATCTGGGATAGTATTCTCATTTACACGCTTAAAATCAATAACTGGGCGCCACCTGCTATTCTTCTTTGGAACTAAAAACAAAGGGCTAATGAAAGGAGATTTAGAATGTGATAACCTTCTCATTCAACATATACTGAACCATACTCTGAACTACAGCGCGCTGGCTATGTGGTAGTCGGTAAGCTGGTATGTAGATTGGATTCGTTCCGTCTTTTAAAGATATGTGATGTGACGTTAAATCTGTGTGCCCCAACTGTTCCCCTGGCAAAGCTGCAATGTTTTTGTAGTCGGCAAGCAGCTCTAAGAGTCGTGTCTTACCTTGAGGATGATCAATCACCTAAACATGTGGTGCTATTTGATCTATCCTCTCCTGTCTAGTTTGTTCAAGTGGAGAAGAAATACTACCAATTGGGAATTGCGTAGGCTGTGGTGCAACATTTTTATGATAAACCAGAAAGTCACACAAACAACATCCTTCTTTCAATATCCTAAGAACACCTGTTCTGTTAAGAACTAGAATGTCTGTTAAACCACCAGGTCGATTCATGCTCAATGTCGATTCACACGATAAGCCTTTTACTTTGCACATTTTTGGTAGACATAATAATAATAATAATAATAATAATAATTAACGGTTTATTGAAAGAGCTTGGCAGCCAGAAGGCTGAAAATATACAGTTACATATTTGGGGAGTGGGTTACGAATTACAAATAATATACAAGTAACATAAGTGACACAAATAAGACATATAATAACTTAGATGGGGAAAAGCTCAAACTACAGTTCAATTCAACATAGTGACAGTGTTACAGTATTACAAGTTATTGATAATTTTTACAATGGTTGGGACTGGGCTGTTCTTATAGCGATCAGTTCGTGCACGTATGGGCTGGATGCGGTTGTGGTGTCGAACAGCAATTCTCGGACAAGGGACCTCGGGTGGTAGTAGGAGCCGGTGTCGGGGATGGTGTAGAAGCTTCTTACCAAATTTGCAGTCCCCGTGTACACGTCAGGTAAAACAACAGTGGCTCTGGTGATTTCATCATTCTGATAGTGGAGTGTACCTGTTAACACTGCAGGTACAATCTTCCAACTTTTGCTGCTATAATCACGCTGGGAAAGTGAGTGTGAGGTCTTGAGTTCGCTCTGACTCATTATCCGCCTTCCTCCTAATGGGCATGGTGGATAACACTTTCAACATTGTCAGTAGGTTGAGATAAAAAATCTTGGTGAGGGGATCTACGTTGTAGCTCTTGATAAGATGCGCACGCACCCACATCAATATCCAGAGCCAACCTGATAGACCCAACTCTCGCCGGAATGGACAACACTTCCGATTTGTTGAGTGCTGCTATTAACAAGGCTGCCACAGAAGTGCTGCTGGGTGTTGGTACTGATGTACCTATCTTTCTTCGTTCTGGTATCGGCGCTGGTCTTCCCTCAACTTCTTGTGATGATAACGACACGCTGTATGCTGTTGTGTTACCTGAGGTGATCCTGTGATGTGTGAAGCAGACTGATGGTACTCACACCACATATCATCTTTATTTACTGCTACAGACTTACTCTGCAGCCGATGAATGCGTCTTGGGTGGTCCATGTCTCTGCCGTGGGTTAGTGGTTGGAGGGTCGCGTTACTAGTCTTGACACCACCATGCTGGAGCTGGTAACAAAAGTCAACTGTATGACTTCTCTTCTTGCAATGGGTACATACTAGAATTTGCTTAACTTTTGTACCTTAGTTCTTAGGAACTAGTTGTTGCATTGTGGCAACAGGTGTAGCTGTCCTAGCTAGTGGAGTACGTGATGCGTTTGGTGCAATCTTATTTGCTTACTCCAGAATCAAATCAGTCGGTGCATAATCATTATTCTGTGCATGATTATGTGTAGAGTTACGGACTCTCACAAGAAAACTAATTAGATCAATCAGTTTCACAAATTTTTCTTTAGACATATTGTCTTTATCGTCAAACCAGAGCACTCCATCAAAATTAGCCAGGATGTCTTGACAGACATCACCAGCAATGGCTACACTTTTCATTGGATCTTCTGCTCAAACCACACATGTAATATGGTCAATCCATCTAGACATCCAATTTAAATGTCCTTTCTGTGTTCCTAATTGAAAAATACTAATTAATGCTTTCCTAAACTTTTCATACTTAGGATCTGCAAGTGTCTAGCTGGAACTGTGCCTGTGTTTCATGGAAATCTAATGATTCTATTTGTTCAGTATTGACACTAGTGCCATCAGCAATATCTGAATCATTATTATAATGCTCTGCCAATTTAGTAATATCTGAACTCGATATATTAAAAAGAGCACCCATTAATGCTAAATGGATAGTATCAAAGATTTACTGTCCATTTACAGTAAATAACTTTACTCGTAAAATGATTACAGTATCAATAAATGAACGAGAGATTAAAAAGAATACTGGACTGTAATTACTTCAGTATCTATTAATACAGTGGTCCCTCGGTTAACGAACGGTTCGATTAATGAAATTTCGGTTCACGAATTACCTCCCATAATGATCTTCATTTCGGTTAACAAACTAAACTTTGACTAATGAAATCCTTACGAATGCAACGTTTTGTTGTGAGCATCAGCTAATCAGCTGATGGGCTAGTCTGCCAATTCAGTAATTTGTTCTATGTTTACATTCGTTTCCAGTGGAGTAAATATCAAGAAAGTTGTGTTCTTTAATATTTTTTTCATTTTTATATTAAAATTATTAGTCATTTAAAAATTTAGTTAACATATTGATAATATATGCAGTACAGGGAATTAGTTTTTTGTGTTCCCATCAGCCGCTTGATTCACCCACCAGGCGTCAGTTTGGCTTTGTTGACGGTGGAGTGAACATCGATTTTGTTGGTGTCATGAATATTTTTACATTGAAATTATTGGTCATTCTGAAATTTAGTTAACATTTTGACAATATATAGGGCAGTGCAGTGTTGATTTAAATAAAATAATCTTGAATTACACCTTGTGAACTTAAAATTTTATTGGTGAAATTACTGCATCAAGCATGGGTCACCTGAAAGGTGATTTCTCCTCCACCCCCACTTCAAATTCCCATCATCATCAACTAGGAACCTTCTACATACACACCTCAAGGTAAGTGTACTTTACTGCATTGTTTTTTTTACTTTGTATGTACTTTTCTGTGAGCTGGAACCAATTACCCAATATTCCATTGAAACAATGTATTCGGTTAAAACAAAATTTTCGGTTAACGAATAACTCTGTGGAACGAATTGTGTTTGTTAACAAAAGGGACCACTGTATATATAAAGAGTAAGTAAGACATTTATAAAAGAAAAATAACCTATCACGACAGCTAATGTGTAATGATATGCTGTAGAATATATCAATGTGTGTATAAATCTATTGTATGCTCATGAAACATCTATTACTGTAGTCTTGACTTGATGAATTCTTCCTGAAATTTCTTGATGAAGATGAAACTGTTGCCTCAAATCCCGTAGACATCAGCTGGTGTAGTCCTCACACGAATCACAGCTGATGCCAAGGTCACTGTCACTGGGTCAGTGTCCCTCGTGTTGATAGTAGATCAGATGGCATTCACAAAACAAAAATGGCGTCTCCATTGCCTAGCAACTGATTGAAGCTTCAAAATAGCGATGGGTGAGTCCACTTATTGACGACTGTGAGTCCACGCAGTTGTGAAGACGATGAGCAATCACTTGAGATTTGCTGGGTTCACTGGGAACGTCTACCACGGAAGAAAGTCAGGATGGTTCTGTGTGATACAGACCTATGGTTGTCCTGTATATAAAGATCTTGTTGGCTACTCCCAGGAAGTAAACATTCTGCATTCACGAACAGCCAAAACACTCAGTTTAAACAACATGTGATGTCTAATGGTGTTTGGTCTGAGTGTTGCATCACCTTGAAGAATGCAAAAATGTGTCAACACTGTAGAGCAGGGGTGTCAAACTCATTTGCCAAGGCGGGCCAGATTTAATATGAGTACACAGTATGTGGGCCAAGTAACACAATTATGAGCACTTCACAATCACCTCTTAGGTGAGTAGTACGACAAAATAAGAAAGGTGGATTTAGTCTGCGCTCGTGTGAAACCCTTAAAAACAAACAAATCAAGTGTTTACTTACCTTGATCAATCTTATTGTTAGCTACTGCTGCTTCCTGATGATTGGCACCTCTTGGTATGGACCAGTGCATCAAAGTTTGGCACTAACGACTGAGCTGTAGCAACCTTCAGTATTGAATTAAGGTGTGCGTCAGTAAGTGAGACTGAAGCCGAGACTTGTTCATCACAGAAAATAGTTGTTCACAGACATCTGTACTTCCAAACATTGACATAATCTTTGAGGCAAAACATTTAATCCTGGGATAATTTGGTCCAAAATATTGATAAAATGTGCCATCATCAACACTCAAAAAATTTGTTTCTCAACATAGACTCACACTGGAGCTCATTGGTGATGTTGATTGAGTATATTGTTCTAGGGAACAGCGGACTATTTTATTCAGCTGAGGGATACACTCACTATTTGGATTTAGCTCCTCAAGGTAAGACTGGAGCAGCAAATGGGCCGCGGACTGCATGCAAGAGTGTCGGGCCACACCTGCTATAGAGGTACAAATGGGGTTGTCAGTGGGGGTATGTTTCTAAGGGCAATTATGTACCCTCTCACACAGAGCGAAAAATCACCAAGTCACTTCCTGGCGACAATGAATGAAGTATTTGCAGAAACCACTGTTCACTTCAGCTCACAGGATGTTGATTGCTGACACAATTTATCTTCAGTCTCACCACTGGCTGGGTGCTGCTTGACTTTACAGGAATGTTGCCACAGTAACAGAACTTATCAATAACTCACTTAGTAATTGTTATCGATAAAAAAAAAATTGTACATCATCTTGGATGACAAAATGAATATCACACGACATGTAATGTCTCGCTATGGGATACATGTACAGTATTACCCCGCTTTACGCGTTTTTTTTTTACACTTTTCCACGTTTACGCGGTACCCTGCCAGACCCGGAATGCTCACTTTATGCGGTGCGTGAACTCTTTTACGCGGAGAGCGGCGCGGGCAGGGTGCGCACAAGGTCGCCCAGTCATCAAAACATTACCGAGTTCTTCACCCGCCACCCACCACAGCTGGCCCAAGTCAGTGGTAGTGATAGTGATAATGATAGTGAGGATATGGACTTATATGGACTTTGAGGGGTTTGACAAAGAGGCCCTGCAAGCCTCTGTGGTGGATAGTGATACAATTGATACAAGTGATACAGGTGAGGGCCAATAATCTGCCCTCTGCCTCGGAACCCGTGTGCCCAGCCATCTTTTCTACTAATGTAAGTGTTGAAAAACCTAATATTATTGTTGTTTTTACTACAACGTAGGTATTGTGTCTGAAAAAGTGTTCTGTTGTTCACTTTACGCGTTTCCCGCTTTACGCGGGCCTCCGTGGGTTCAATTGACCCCGTAAAGCGAGGTTTCACTGTATATCAGTGCACTTTGGAGGAGTATAACACGTCACTTTTTTTTTGTAAAACACTTATGACTTGTTCTTGGGAAACTTATAGGCCTGGTTCTTGTAGCTGTTGGCCTATCCCATATGCTGTCACCTTTATATTCTGGCTCTTTACCGTAGATCCTTGATTAGGTAATGGAACTACTGTAGGATATGTAAAAGTTTATTGGGTCTTAGTAGGAACCCAAATGGTTCTTTTCTTCATTTGATTTTGAAAATATGTTATATACAGTTCCAAATGTACATCACCATAATTAATCACTGTAGCTGTGAGTGTTAAATGAGGATGGAGGCTATCTTAGATAAGCTCTACTGATACATTCTATTGTCATGAGAGTTGAGATGATAGAGGGGCGGTAGCCGGCATCTAATAGCTGACACTAGTGCCACTCATCAAGGGTGGAACTTACCCATCACATGATCTGACGATGTCACCTCATAGCCAGTGGAAAATTACTGGGGGTGACATGATTATACAGTAGAACGGCGATTTAAAGCGATTCAATTGAAGATTATTGATTTAAAGTGACACCCACAATTAAGGACAATGTTTTAATTTAAAGTGAATCTTTCCTATTTTGTGCGAGTCAATCTGGTGCATCATATTTAAAATTTTGTGCCTAATGTTTCTCTGAGCACGCTACACTGTCCTAAGGGCAAAGCTGCACTGTACATGTACTCAAAATAATGTATTAAATGTTTACTAAAATTTTTGTCTAGTGCAAACTATAGCACGATTATATTCAAATTAATCACTATCTTATAAGAATTCCAGCAATGTCAATTATATTCTCCCATGTCAGTATAGTGACATTCTTTAAGAGAAAAACTTAGTCACTCTTAAGGACAGATAAATAAATAAGCACTAGACCTTTGCATCAACTGTCAAACACATCACATCACCTCCCTCCCTCCCCCCCATCTTCCCAGCCAGTAAACAGACCATTTTGCATCCCTTAATTTTATCTGTGTTGATTTGTGAGTGTTTCTTTTAACATAATATTACAAAAAACAATGTTTTGTTTATTCTAGGAGATGGGCTGAGGAGCATCTGGGTAGACTGTCAGTCTTTTTAGTATTTTGTGTTTCTCTCAAGTACCAAACTAAAATATTCCATTGAAACAACACTTGGATTTAGTGCAAATTCGGTTTAAAGTGACCTCTCTTGGGTCCCGCGGAAAGTGAGGAACGCGTAAAGTGAATAACATAACATATGGGATTAATTGAAATAGAGTCCGGGCCGACCCCCAAACTCCACTTTTTGACGACACACAACTATGTTGTAGTAAAAATTTTATCTTAACTTTATGATGGTATGAAAAAACAAGTAATATAGAAGAGGTTAGGTTAGGAAAAATAAAGGTTAACATAGGAAAAAATAAAGGTTAGGTTAGGAAAACTAAAAGTTAGGTGGAACACTTACGTTAGTAGAAGAGATGGGTCGGCGTACGGGGATGGAGGCTGGTTCCGAGGCAGAGGGCAGGCTACTGGCCCTCAGGTGAATCACCATTACTAGGTGCATCACCATCACTGTCACTTACAGTTGTCAGGGCTTCCCTGACAAATCCCTCAAAGTCATCTTCACTGTCACTATCACTGGCTTGGGCTGGCTGTGGTGGGTTGCGGGCGAAGAAATCTGTTATGCTTTGCTGACGGCTGGTGTTGATGTTGTCGTGATACATCCTTGATATAGGGCTCCATAGTCTGCAACAGCTGGGTAGTGAAGATTTCATACCTGTTTGCGTCAGGGTCGTCGGAAAGGAGGAGCTTGGCTTTCTCGATACACTCGATGGCACCCCTAACATTACTATGGGATAAGTGTTGTTCTTCTTGGGATGACGCACCACCTGCCTCTTCACTGATGTCGTCATCATCATATACCATCTCCTCGGTAGTCACATCAGGTTTCCATTATCACCTCCATGATGTCGTCGTTGGTGGTCTCGGAGAAGCCTGGAACTGTAACACTCTGCGCAGCTTCTCTGGCAAAGGTCCACTGCTACTGCAACAGTCTGAACCTCACCAGTCACAGATTGACTCCTCCTCTCACCTGGCATTCCATGCAACACATGTCTCCATGCGTGACGAATTGTAGCAATAGACAGCTGATCCCATGCCTCCACCAAGAAGTCCACAGCTTTCTTGATGTTAAATACTCTCCAGAATTGTTTGAACAGTATTTTTTGCTGTGCCAACTGTTGATCCTCATCTTCGCTCTTGCTATCGGTGGTGGTGTCACTCAGGTTACGCAACTCTTCCCTGGTGTTGGTGTAGTCGTTCAGGAGCTGGAACTACTTTGCAGAGTATGCAGCTTTCACATTGCAGATTAACTCTTGGGCCATGGGCTGTAATATAGTAATATAGATGTAGTGTTGGGAGGAAGGAAGACCACTTTTACGTTGGGGTGACGATCTAACTAGGGGCGAGTGTCCTGGTGCATTGTCCAGCAGCAACAAAATATTGAATGGCACATTCTGTCGCTCACAGAATTTCTTTACATTGGGAACAAAACAGTCATCAAACCAGGAGAGGGACAGTGTAGAAAACATCCACGCCTTACGTGCGGTCAGCCAGTGGACATTTAGCTTGGTCATGTCCATGGTTTTGTAGGCTTGCGGCTTGCGTGCTGTGTGGATCACCGATAACTTGAGCTTACAGGTACCGGAGGCATTGGTGGTAAACAGGACGGTGATGCGTTCCTTCTGCATCTTCCGGCCCCGAATCTTGCTGGCATTCTTTACAACGAAGGACTTGGAAGGTAACTTTTTCCAGAAAAGACCATATTCGTCCATGTTAAACACCTGGTCGTCACTGTACTGTCCTTCCTCCATAATCTCACGTAAAAACGGAGGAAATTCCTCAGCCGCAGCACGGTCAGCACTCGCTTCTTCACCACCAATGTTTATATTGGTGATCTTGTTCCGGATCTTAAACCTCTGTAACCACCCAGAGGCAGCATTAAAGGGTTTGGGCTCTGTAATTCCCATCTTTCGTGCCACTGCAATGTACAGTTCACGTGCATACTCCTTAACAGAGCGCGTGTCGACCGCCATGTTCTGTCGCGCCTGACGCACCAAGTACCTCGCAAGTAATTTTTCTGTCTTGAGAAGCACCTGGTTGTGAAAATACTTGATCATAGAAGCACCTGTAGACTTTGTGATCTTCATGTGCTCCTTTATCTTGGCTGCATCCTTCTTTATTGTTCGAATCGTAGATTCATTCACACCATGCTGGCGCGCCAAATCAACCTGCCTTGTTCCTTTCTCCAACTCTTGGATGATCTTATACTTCACTTAGTGCCGCTGGGTCCAGGTAAGGAAAGGTTTCTCTCTGGGGGCGGTGGTCCGGCGGAAGCCATTTTACAGAACAATGGATACACATTTACACGGTCTGGCCTGGAGGGATGAAACTGCCGCGGCTAGGTCAAGCGTCGTCTTTCCTCCCTCCCTCCCTCCCCCGGATGGACACGTCATAATACTTTAAGCCAATTACAGCTAGCAGCAGAGGGGGGGTAGGGATGCATGTCCAATCACAGTCCGATACGTCATATGACGTCAGTGATAACGCAACAAAGACACACACTGCGCAACCTTACCGCACAGCTTGCCCAGGCGGAGGGAGGAGGGAGGGAGGGAGGAGGAGGGAGAGGCGAGAGCACAGGCAGGCAGGTGGGTGGGGCGAATCTAAAAATAGCATTGCGCCGGACACTCTCCGCGTAATGGGGTTCACGCACCGCGTAATGTGAGCACGTGAGGTTCTGGCAGGGCACCGCGTAAACGTGGAAACGCGTAAAGTGAGGGTTGACTGTATATACAGGTTGTACCTCTCTAGTCCGGCATTCTGTGGTCCGGAACGATTTTAGTTTGTCCAATAGGTAGATAGGCAGCTTTTTTTTTCTTTTTTTTTTTTTACTTATCTGAATTATTATTATTATTATTACAGGAGTATTAAATTTTTGCCCCTTAGGCCCTAATGTGGGTCAGTGACCTATTCCCGGGTGGGCTAATCCCCTTAAAAAGAAAAACCCGTGGGTAATTAAGGTTTGTTTACATCTGGCAGTTCGGCTGCTCTCTCTCTCTGCTTGTCTATACAGAGTACAACATTTAACCCTTCAATATATATGAGCAGTAAATAAGTGTTGCTTTCATATTCTTATGTAGAGTAATGACGATATATTTTCACATGTGCTCACTTACATACGAGCAGTCTCACTTTTTTTTTTACCATTAATGGTTAGCTACTTATATTGTTCCATTTATTAACATTAAATAACATTACAGGTACTTCAAGCAACCATATTCATTTTTTTACATTAATTTTACTACAGCTAAACTCAGGGTCTTATTTTCTTCAGTTTTATATGTAGAACCAATCAGTCACTGGTTTCGTGAGCTTTAACATAAACAATGCCGGCAGCCGTCTCGTCTCCTCGAATATTCCACGTATTATTAATAAATTGTATTGTTAATTTTACACACACGTACATTAATTCAATAAAAACAAATTCAGAAACATTAATTAAAATATATATGAACAGTAAATAAGTGTTGCTTTCATATTCTTATGTAAAGTAATGACGATATGTTTTCACGTGTGCGCATGCGCACTTACATATGCGATCTCTCTTTTATCGTTACCATTATCGTTAGCTACTTCTATTGTTCCATTTATTAACATTAAATAACATTACTTAAAACAACCATATTAATTTTACTACAGCTACAACCAAGGTCTTATTTTCTTCAGTTTTATATGTAGAACCAGTCAGTCACTGGTTTTGTAATCAACGAAAACAATGCTGTGTCATTTCCTCGTGTGTTTTAATATTCTACGTATTATTAATGAATTGTATTGCTCATTTTGCACACATAAACATTAATATAATAATAAAGACATTCAGTAATAAACAATAATGAATCTTTTGTACATAAGAGAAATGACGCTGTTTACACGATTATGCACGTCGTCTGCACGTTGGCGGGCCGTTCAAACCAGCCGAAATTCAAGTTTCCTCCGTCAAAATTTTTATTTATTTTTTTTTTGTGTGTTCCAATAAAATACGTTAAGAATTAAAAACTCGTGAAATTTGAGAAGCTACTATGCGACATTTAACCCTTCAATATGTCTTCAAAGAGACCATGATGCAGAGAAAGTGGTGCTAGTGCTTCCAGGCATAAGCACAAGTCACTATCTATCCAGGAAAAGGGTGAATTTCCATGGTCTGGCAATTTCCATGGTCCGGCACCAGTCAGGTCCCGAGGTTGCCGGACTAGAGAGGTACAACCTGTATATAAGGGCTACGTGTCTATGGGACGGGCTAATACATCATGGAACAGCTTATTTGTCTTATTTTTGTACTACATATGCTAATGAAACCCCAGTTGCTGGTGCATGGTAAGCATTAAATTTTGAATTCTCACACAATACATTACAAAAAAATCTTACATTTTAGTTTATCTTCTCTCAATAAAGGTGCACAATTAAGAATATTAAACAAATTAAAGTTTGGTAACAACTAAATTTTTTAAAGGAATTATTAAGACTATGTGCATGAAAAATATTGTTGCAATAAAAATAAGTGTTTGAGTTTGGTTCGGTGAGAAATCAAGTTAAATGTGGAAAAAACTTTCTCGCTAGGTGTTTCCATGGACTCCCAGCTCAAATTTTTATGTTGTTATTTTATTTTTTCAAGACCTAATCACATCCCTTAATATTGCACTGTTGCACTTCTTTGTACAATGTTGTTCATCTATTGTATCTCAAAGGCACCTGTGTACCATCTCTCTTGCACGTGCTCTTATACTGCGTCCACACTTCCCCCATGTTATGTACACAGCCGTAGCGGGGTGTGGGTAGGTGTACAAGTGAAGGTAGAGATGCATAGGGTTAAATGTTGTTTCCTTATAAAATATCACTGATTTGACATAGAAAAATATAATTCCTAATGCTAGAATCCTTGCAAGACATTGATTAAGTGAGTATATGCAACCCATAGTTTAAATTGGAGATAAAAAAATTCTGACCAATGGATATCGATGGCCATTCAGTGTATATCGTTAAAGTGAGTTATTTTGACCGTATATCGTGAGATGCTCTTAATTTATAATCATCGTTAAAGTGAAATATTGCATATCGGGGTTTATCCGTATTACGTAATTGTTTATTAATAAATATGTAGTACTGTAGTATATAGTAGGCAGCTGTCAAACAGGGAGGTACTGGGAAGATATTGGAAGCATAATGTGTTGGTAGACCCTGCTGCTATATGTGGCCAAGTCCCAGGTTGATGATCTGACTTTCTGCCTCATTTACATACAACTGCAGGGTCTCAATTGTTTCTCTTACAACACAACATACATACAGTGAACCCTCACTTTACGCGGTCAATTGAACCCACGGAGACCTGCGTAAAGCGAGGAGGCCCGCGTAAAGCGAGAAACGCGTAAAGTGAACAATGTAACATATGGAATTAAATGAAATAGAGACCGGCTGACCCCCAAACTCCACTTTTTCCGACACAATACCTATGTTCTAGTAAAAATAACATCTTAATTTTATGATGGTACATGCACACAATTAATACTTAAGAGAAATACAGTCGCCAAGTTAATGTCCATTCAAATAATGAACTCAACTCCCTCCCCCTCTTCTCGCACTCCTGGCTCTTCCCTCGCTGAAAAATGTTTGGGGGAAAACCACTAGATTTTAAGGTATAGTAATAAATAATACTGTCAAACTAAAGTTAGGATAATATAATTGACATTGCTGGATTCCTTGTAAGACCAGGAATATTTTGAATATAAATATCATATACAGTATTACCCCGCTTTACGCGGTTTCACATAACGCGATTTCTCATAAATATTATCCTAACTTTCACTTAACGTGGTTCATCTACTCATATACGCGGTGAAGTATATATATATTTTTTTTATTTAGCACATAAAATTCATACAAATTACCCGGCCAGAATATAATTTACATTGCTGGAATTCTTACAATATGATGATCCTTTTGAATATAAACATCATAGATTTTGCATTAGACATACAAATTTTAGATGTAGTGTTTACTCTGAGTAAATATGTTATCTTTTGTGCAAAATATATGACATTTATATTCAAAATATTCCTGGTCTTACAAGGAATCCAGCAATGTCAATTATATTATCCTAACTTTAGTTTGAGGTATTATTTATTACTAAAAAGGTAAATATTCTGGTTTTCCCACACATCTGGTAGGGAGGGACCGACCGACCATCTGGCACGGTGTGAAGAATATTTTTTTTTTTTATTAACTGAAAATATTTGTTTTAGCTCATAAAATTCATACAAATTACCCGGCCAGAATATAATTTACATTGCTGAAATTCTTACAATTTGATGATCATTTTGAATATAAACATCATAGATTTTGCATTAGACATACAAATTTTAGATATAATGTTTACTCTGAGTAAATATGTTATCTTTTGTGCAAAATATATGACATTTATATTCAAAATATTTCTGGTCTTACAAGGAATCCAGCAATGTCAATTATATTATCCTAACTTTAGTTTGAGGTATTATTTATTAAAATCTAGTGGTTTTCCCCCAAAAATTTCTCAGAGAGGGAAGAGCCATCAGTGTAGTGTGAGAAGAGGGGGAGGGAGTTGAGTCCATTATTTGAATGGACATTAACTTGGTGACTGTATTTCTCTGTTTCTCTTAAGTATTAATTGTGTGCATGTACCATCATAAAATTAAGATGTTATTTTTACTAGAACATAGGTATTGTGTCGGAAAAAGTAGAGTTTGGGGGTTGGGCCAGTCTCTATTGGAATTAATCCCATATGTTCTGTTGTTCCATTTACGAGGATTTCACTTAACGCGGTACCCTGTGGGTTCAATTGACCGCGTAAATCGGGGTACTACTGTATTTTGCACAAAAGATAACATATTTACTCAGAGTAAACAAAATACTTAAAGTAGATCTAAAATTTGTATGTCTAATGCAAAATCTATGTAAGAATTCCAGCAATGTAAATTATATTCTGGCCGGGTGATTTGTATGAATTTTATGAGCTAAAACATATATCTTCAGTTAATAAACAAAGAAATATTCTTCAAGGGCACTATCTATCAATCAAAATACTCCGCCCTAGCTGGGTCGGTCCCTCCCTCCCTCCCTCCCACCTTTTCTCCCTACCAGAGAAACTTTGGGAGAAAATAGTATATTTACACTTTTAGAAATAAATAATAACTCAGACTAAAGTTAGGATAATATAATTGACATTTCTGGGTTCCTTGCAGGTCAGGGAATATTTTGAATGTAAACTTCATATATTCTGCACAAAGGATAAAATATTTGCTTTGTGTAAACCAAATTATTACATTAGATCTAAAATTTGTATGTCTAATGCAAAATCCATGATGTTTATATTCAAAATGATCATCATATTGTAAGAATTCCAGCAATGTAAATTATATTCTGGCTGGATAATTTGTATGAATTTTATGAGCCGAATAAAAAAAATTATACTTCACCCGCGTATATGAGTAGATGCACCGCTTAAAGTGGGATTTCAGGTTCTGGCAGGGTACCGCGTAAATGTAGAAACGCGTAAAGTGGGACCACGTAAAGCGAGGGTTGACTGTATATTGTTTCTCACTATTGATTTATCTTCTTAATTTTCTATTTATTTATGGTCCTTTATTATTATTATTTTTGTTATAATCATTATCATTATCAATAATAATCATAATATTGTGTTTGTAGAAAAAAGAAAACTGTTTTTGGTCCAAGATGTACCGTATATTGTATGGTACAGTACTACAGTGTTCTTGTCTCACAGTTGCTGTCTTTAGTCTAATGATTTCTTCAGTTGGCTGTTGTTTTAATTGATAGTGATGACCAAGATCACATCAAGGAATAATGTTTCAGTGGGAGTTGAAGGGGGTGAGTGCACCCAGAAAATTTTAAAATTTCGACTTATGTCAGGGACTTTTTGAGGCCATATGTAATTAATATTAGGACCTATTCTAAGGGGAGTACTGTACAGCACTTCATTCCATTGGTTTATGGTTTAATTGCTCAAACTTATTATCTCTTTGTTTTATAGTGATACCTTACATGTACAAACACCTTTTGATAACTAAGGTACTGCACAGTAGTTATTAACCATATATAGAATTCACTTAACAAAAAATTCACAACTAATACAGGTAGACCACCTCAACCGGCAATCAGTAATCCGGTTCCACCGCTGGTTCGGACATAATTTGGCCACCGTAATTTCAAATCTTGCCCCGGTCTCCTCGCTACTGTTTGGTGGCGCCACTTGCAGACTCAGCTGTTGGCACGGTATTTGAGGAGCGGCAAGTTATTCCTCTGTGTTTTTCTTCATTATATACTGCTCTTATTTAGCCCCAATCATGTCTTCATTGAATAAAGGAAATGCTTCTCGGGGTGTAAAGCTCAAACACCATACGTTGTCTATACAAGATAAGGTCAAACTTCTCAAAAAACTCGACTGTGGCGTGTCCGTTCGCAGCGTATGTGATTTGAACAACATTGGCTCTTCTACAGTGTATGTCATAAAGAAACAGAAAGGAAAGCTGCTCCAGTTCTAACAGATGTCCATAAGGAAAACATTGAAAGATAGAAGATGTTCACAGCAAGATAAAGTTCTGATAAAATGGTTTAAACTCTGTGTCAGTGAAGGTGTGGAACTGTCCGGGGAGATGGTGAGGGAGCAAGCAAAATTATTTCATGCAGGTATTTTGTCTGTACTGTACTTCAATAATTTCACTTGCTTTTCAGTTGTTGTTTCTTTTCTTTTTATTATCCAACTTGTACTATTTACAGAGTATTTTAGAGGTAGGGTGAGGTGGTTATGAAGTGGGTTAGAGGTGTTTGTTTATTTAATCTTAACCTAACCACCTGTGGTTCGGCAAAATCACTAATCCGGCACTGCGCAGGTCCCAATCAGTCCGGATTTGAAATGGTCAACCTGTATTTATTTTTGTGGTTGGTAGGGGGGGGGGGGGTTGTTATTCCCATTATACTGTCCATTCTGGGGTCACTAACCCTAAGGGGATACCTTAAGTCTACTCTTAATTTTAAGGTCGCTGCCACCAGACCCCCTGGACAGTATGTAGCTTGTTTAGGTAGCTGGCAGATTAGCCAGGCATGGGTATATGTCTGCATTCACCAAACCAAAGGTGGGAGTAAGAGTGAAACATGCATCATGACTTAACTAATTTTTTTCCTAATAATAAAAATAGTGCATTCAGTTACAATACAAAAAATAGTTGACCTTCATCAAAATAACTACTATTAGGCTCATTACACTTCACACCAGTACCAAATTAACTAATTAAAATATTCATTCTTCATAACAAATCATTGACCCCCTTATCCAGGTCACTCTTTATACAATCACCCAAAAATACTTTCTAGCACCAACATTTATAGCACCAATCTTCCTTGTAGCACCGAGGTAAACGTGATCGGTACCCCGCTCACACTCTACTCTTACTAGGTAGATGGGATACTTCCCCTGTAATCGTACTAAGACTATTCTAGCGTCCGGTATCATGGGGTCGCTTAAGTGGCGACTGCGAATCATTCCATATAAGACAATCAATATCTTCTGTCCTAGATGGTGATATGTGAGATGTCCCGGGGGCCTTAATGGAGATTGCAGGGTGGCCAGCAGCGTTCCCCACAGTAGCATGTGGGTGCCTCCCAGGAGGACGCTGATAGCTGGGCCGTGCATTTCTCTGGCTCCCTCGGGCCCTACCTACGCTCTCGGCGTACACCTGCGTGGGTGAGAAGAGACGCCCGACTGATCATAATGCCTGAGGGGCTTTTATATCACCACACACTTACAACTATTAATTCACTTTATGACCTTAGGCAAGGTTTTAATATGCATATAAACTGCTAGATAGGCCTGTCTGATACTATGTCGTGGCATCTCGCCCTGAACTAGGCCTACAGTTTCCAAACTTTAAATTTCACTTTGAAATTATTCTGGTTCTCACCGATACACTCTTTCATCTATTGTAACTTTATGCCTTATAATTATATATCTTAATTCTCAATAACATACTAAAGTAAGAGTCTGGTTATATAGTTTCTGGGTAAATAAACTTTGGTTATATCATTAACTCCGAACCGTAGCCCGGGGCGTCTTGGGCGCCAACATAGAACAAAGACCTAGTCTCGTGTTTTCTTGGCGTGCGTGTATCCACTTCACTTCAGTCTTATTTAGGGATCCTCCCCTCAGACGTTGCAATCGCTGAACACATTCATAAGATCCTCTGATCATTGCATTGTTCGTGGTTATTCGTCACAAGAGATAACGAGGTGTATTAAGCTCACACTGAGGCATACAAGATCTTCTCTTTGAAGTATAGTTTCTGGATCACTTCCAACACTTCACATAGGTCTGATACATTTATCCTTTTTCCAGATCATTGTTCTCATATATTTTCATCTGATACCTGCGGCAGCTATGTTTACTAACCGTTCACAGACGTAAATATTATGATCTTCAGACATGGTCAACACACGATTGCACTTACCATATATCTCGGCCTACAAGGCGACGGGGTGTATAAGACGGCCACCAAAATTTCCATTTAAAAAGTAGCTTTTGAGCCCTATTCGCTGTATAAGACCGGAACCCCAAATGTGACACTTACCATTGGGAGCTTACTGACCCAGTAGTCCTTTACCAACCATCCCATTGACCAGTGCTGCTTGCACATCCTTGGTTTTTTATAATAAGGCCAATTCACTTCAAGTAATGGCATCAAATGTTACAGGTTGGTGTAGTGTAAACACTAGTGACTCACTTAAAAGTCTGTTATTTAACTTGAACTAATGTCGGTGTCAAATACAATTGTTTCATTTACTTGAAATGGATTTACCGATTTATTTGTTTATTTATTTATTTATCTATAACATACTGTAATATATTAAACACACTGCAAGTATTTTCTTTAATTTATAAGCTTGCTTCAACCAGCTACAGTATTCTAATTCAATAGTGTTTCATTAGGATTTGTGAGAAAAAGATTACTGTACATACTTACTACATACATTTATTACACAAATATATATATATATATATATATATATATATATATATATATATATATATATATATATATATATATATATATATATATATATATATATATATATATATATATATATATATATATATACTTCATTTTTAGTCCATTTAACACGCGGACTTTGAACATACAATCAACGACCTCACAGCAAGGAATCGAACCCTCGACCTACTGGGTGTGACTAGGGAGCGCTTACGGCTAGGCCACAAGGACACTAAAAGCAGTTCTAGACTCTGTTATATTCACACAAAGCCTGTTCATCGAGCTGATGGCGCCGTGAACCTCAATGGGAAACTGCCCGTGCCTCTTATGTGGTGTCAGTAGCATTTTACCGAATCCAGCTGGTATGAAACGCGAGGTACATATATATACTTCATTTTTAGTCCATTTAACACGCGGACTTTGAACATATAATCAACGACCTCACCAGCAAGGAATCGAACCCTCGACCTACTGGGTGTGACTAGGGAGCGCTTACCGGCTAGGCCACAAGGACACTAAAAGCAGTTCTAGACTCTGTTATATTTCACACAAAGCCTGTTCATCGAGCTGATGGCGCCGTGAACCTCAATGGGAAACTGCCCGTGCCTCTTATGTGGTTTCATACCAGCAGGTAAGCAAGTTTATCAGGCATGACCCCAGTTTTGATGGCACTGCAAATCATGTAACCATAGTACTGGTCAGTACTCAGGTCGTCAATGACAGTATGTGCAAGCTCAACGAGTGGAGGGCCAACTGTGATTTTTTCAAAGCTCGGATTTATTTCTAACTCAGTGGCAGAGTCCAGCATCTTGCCAAGAGGACCAGACCATCTGTTGTTTGAAAGAGTCTTGCCATCCAGCTCCTGGATCAGATGTCTGAGTGGCAACTCGTTGGTGTGGAGGTCACAAACAATCCAGACCAGCTTCCTCCCAATCTTCCGCTCTATCCACTGTATGACCCCCCCTTTCCACCCTGTGTTCGTGTTGGTGCTGCCCCCTCCAATGGCCTGCAGGGTCTGGTCTACGTTCCTCTCTCTGAGCCAGTTCACAATGTTATCTGCCACTATCTCAGCTGGTTTCCTGATGTCATCTTTCTCTGGAGTGAAATGCCACAAATACTTCCCTCCTGGTTCACTGCAGCAGGAGTAGTGTTCCTCCTTCACCATGGCAGGGAACAACTTGTCAGAATCTCCAACTTTCATGAACACTTTAGTGTCATCCCTTCTCCCATCAAAGAACAAACAATTGATTCCATTTTCTCTTATCCCCTTATCAAACTCCTCTTCTAGGTTACTGACAAGTTTCTCCTGAGCTCTCCTTACTTTGTTATGATCTATCACCAGGTGAACGTCATCAGGTGTTATCAAACCACCGTCAATCCAGGCAGCTGTTGCTATCTCTGCAGTTTCTCTGAGACCAGTGTGGTGTCGCATGCTGGCCAGAGCTATGCTCGGGATATCTTTCCTATTTCGAATCTTATGCCAGGAAGGTTTGGGATCATTATTTTCTGGGTTAGGGACAAAGTCACCATTCTCCTGGTCAGCACTCGGATCAGCCATGGGGAAGTCATTAAACTCTGAATCAGCTTGACTCCAATCATCGGCCTTTTTTACTTCACCCTGGGCCTTCTCAAGTCTCTTTTCCTCGGCAACTCTTCTCCTCTTCTGTCTCTCTGTGGCAGCCTCCTGTCTCTTGGACTCCAGAATATCTTGGCTAGAAATCATGAGAGCCTCTATACTGCCAGTCTTTTCTCTCTGTGCTTTGACAAATGCCAGTTCGATCACAGGAATCTTCAGTTCACGCTTGCAAATACAGGAGATGTGGGCCTCGGATTTACAGTCACGATCGCATCCAAACTCAGGACAGAGAACAATTGGGCACTTGCAAGTAATTATGTCAAATAACTGGTCCAGTTGCTTGGCAAAGCTGTCCTTAACTGCAAGTTTTCCTCTCCCAAGAGAGATATCTCTTGCCTTTTCCCAACTGGCTAGCAGTCTCTCACTAATCTTCTTCTGACTTGTTATGACTGGAGGCTTGAACTGAGCGTTAGTCAGAGTGTACTGTGTCAAGACAGCTTTGATCATAACACTGGCAATGTCTTTGTTTGTGTAAGTTCTTTGGTTCTTTTCACTGATTTGCCTGATTAAAACACCGTATCTCAAAGCATCTCTCAATGTAGGCAACTCCGACTTAAGGAGCTCTCTCCCAGACCCAAGATAGTGACTGAGATGGCTGGATTTTTGGTTCCTCGTCCTGACACAAGCAGCCATTGCAAATATTATCAACTTATAAATGCATCAGAATCTGAAACAGAAAAAAATATTGTTAGTTGGGTTGTTAAAGAATGAAGTCAGAAAGCAATGTTCACTACTTAATTGTAATGCACTAATGCAGCTGTACGTTAGATTTTCGATAAATTTCACGCTAAAATTTACCTAGCAAAAGGTTGCAAAATATTGAAACTAAATTATTTTCTGTTTAAATACACTAAAATCTACCAAAAAAGTGATGGGCCATTAGTTTTAGCTGATCTTCCCTCCTATGACACACCCTATTATATATTGTCAATATGTAAAATATATTTCAAAATGACCAATAATTTTCTTTATAACACAGAAAAAAAGCGTTTAGTTGAAGAGAGTCTCAAGCAAGATGTTACCTCTAGTGAAAACAGAGAGAGACTAACTCCTGTTTGCTGTGTTAAGAGGCTGGATGCCGCGCATTAAACTAGTCACTTTACCTTCAATTATGTTCAATAATTGTTAAAATGACTAAAAAATTGAATATTATACTTTTAAAATTATTGAATAGTATAAACTTCTTCATATTTACGAAAATAGTAAGGAATTTAAGCCCTAGAACCGATTAATGTATTGGCGGACTGATACTAAAGCTGGTTGCCGGATCAGTGCAAGCGAAAACATGTTGGTTCGTAAGAACTTCGTTAACCGAATTGAAGATCCTTATGGAAGGCAGTTTGTTAACCGAGGTGTTCGTTAAACGAGGGGTCACTGTATACAGTTGTACCCCACTTAATGCGGTCAACAGAACCCAGAGGGTCCCGCGTTAAGTGAAATCCGCGTTAAGTGAACAACAGAACATATGGGATTAATTCCAATAGAAACCGGCCCGACCCCCAAACTCAACGTTTTGACGACACATAACTATGTTGTAGTAAAAATAACATCTTAATTTTATGATGGTACATGCACACAATTAATACTTAAGAGAAATACAGTCGCCAAGTTAATGTCCATTCAAATAATGGACTCAACTCCCTCCCCCTCTTCTCACACTACACTGCTGGCTCTTCCCTCTCTGAAAAATTTTTTGGGGAAAACCACTAAATTTTAATAAATAATACCTCAAACTAAAGTTAGGATAATCAATTGACATTGCTGGATTCCTTGTAAGACCAGGAATATAAATGTCATATATTTTGCACAAAAGAGAACATATCTACTCAGAGAAAACATTTTATCTAAAATTTGTATGTCTAATGCAAAATATATGATATTTATATTCAAAATGATCATCAAATTATAAGAATTCCAGCAATGTAAATTATATTCTGACCGGGTAATTTGTATGAATTTTATGAGCTAAAACAAATATCTTCAGTTAATAAAAAAAAAAAAATATTCTTCACAGGGTAACAGATGGTCGAACGGTCCCTCCCTCCCCCCCCACCCCCAACCAACCATCCCAAGGAGATGTGTGGGAAAACCAGAATATTTAACTTTAGTAATAAATAATACCTCAAACTAAAGTTAGGATAATATAATTGACATTGCTGGATTCCTTGTAAGACCAGGAATATTTTGAATATAAATGTCATATATTTTGCACAAAAGAGAACATATCTACTCAGAGGCACCGCGTATATGATAAAACGCGTTAAGTGAAACCGCGTTAGGCGGGGTAATACTGTATACCGTATATACCCGTGTATAGCACGAGTTCTTAAGACCAAATTTTTGGGCAAAAAGTTGGGGGTCGACCTCTATACGGGTAATAGTTTCGTTAGGTTGAAAAATATTTACCAGTAACTACCAGTAAACAATGGAAACGACGCACCAACGCACCACCCGCTGTGAGTGTCGGTACAGTTGCCAGGGCAGATCTCTTGCGTCATCATAGCAAGCCCAAAGTAGCCAAATGCATGGTATGGTATGCACAGGAGTATGTAAAACATAAAGTATTCATTTTTAAAAGTTTGTTTATAGATACATAAATTTTTGTTAATTAAATTTGAAACATCAATATGATGCGAGTCAGGTCATCTACATACAGTTGACAGTTTCAAAATTTTCCTTTTAAAATTTTAAGTTACCGAGTATTTCTTTTCCCAAATTGTTTTACAATACTGTAGGAAAAACAGTATACTATTGTGCAAACCCCACAGAAAAAAAATTAACAAATGGAGACACCAAAAATGTAAAAAAAAAAATTGCTGTCTGACTTGCAACACTGTTGGTAGGGTCAGGTGGTTCTAACGGTACCTGCCAGGACCCGGTAATCAAATTTATAACAATATCTAACCTCAATTAATGTAGTTTATCTGATGTAGGCAATATGAAGTAAAAAATACCAGTTAAAGTGAGAAATTGGAAGAGAATAAACAAGAAAGATGTCGTTGGGCTATTTTTGGTAGGGCTGAGGGAGAGAGTACCAGCTGTTTGGTCTTTTTTGGCGGGAGAGTCACGCAGATAACCGTTCTGTACTAGTATTTGTTTGGTGTCTTCTGTATTTTTAAAAATGAATACTTGTAAATTAAAAGTACCGTAACATTGTATTATATAAAAACTTGTCATATTTCTGGAAAATAAGAAGCAAGAAAATAAGAATACACCGGTAAACACAATTTCAACGTACGCTAAAATTAAAAGCTGCTTAAGAAGGGCCGATGCAAACACAAAGCCTCCGCGACCAGGGCTCTGCCGTATCAGTTAGACAGTACACGTGTTTTTCGAATCGTTTTCAGTTAAAAAACTTTTATATCACAAGTGAATTAGGATAGAATATTATTGTAATATAACAGTTTTAACTGAAAACCATTCGATTACGGTAACATCTTTTGAACGAAAGAAAGCGAGTCATTGTTTTTGTCACGATTTTATCCCACTTTCCACTATAATACGTACGTCATTCAGCAAAAATATTACATTTCCATATTCTCAGAAATAAATAGTAGTTTTGCTGAAACGTGATGTATTTCAATGTAAATTAGGATAAACTACATGCAGAAAACAAAAGACTTTACCTGACCTTCCGATGTTCAAGAGATGTTACTCGTATTTTAATAGTTTTCGGTTAAAATACTGTTATATTAGTGATATTCTATTCATACTGTGGTTGACATAATACCTTCACGGAAATGTAATATTTTTTGCTGAAATGACGTACGTATTACAGTGGAAAGTGGGATAAAATTGTGATGAAAACAATGACTTTCGCTTTGTTTCGTTCAAAAGATGTTACCGTAATCACTTTTCGAATGGTTTAGTTAAAAACTGTTGTATTGTATTACAATAATATCCTAATTGACTTGAATAAATATTACGATACCATATTTCTGAATATTTTCATTAAAATCCATCAAAATCATTTTCCTTGTCATCGTCTGCAGCACCAAACAGCTCCTCCCAGTCCTCTCCTTGAACAGGGCTAGAGGGTACGTGTTTTTCGAATCGTTTTCAGTTAAAAAACTGTTACATCACACGTATATTTTACCTAAACTGCGCCTGAATGAATATATTCTCAGAAATAAATAGTAGTTTTGCTGAAACGTGATGTATTTCAATGTAAAATAGGATAAAATACATGTCGAAAACAAAAGACTTTACCTAAGCTTCCGATGTTCTTGAGATGCTATTCGTTTTTTTAATAGTTTTCGTTTAAAATTCTGTTATATTACAATGATATTCTATTTATACTGTGCTTGATATAATACATTCATGGAAATGTAATATTTTTTGCTGAAATGACATACGTATTACAGTGGAAAGTGGGATAAAATCAAGACGAAAACAAAGACTCGCTTTCTTTCGTTCAAAAGATGTTACCGTAATCACTTTTCGAATGGTTTAGTTAAAAAACTGTTGTATTACAATAATATTCCCTCCTAATTGACTTGAATAAATACTTGAATGGAAATATGCAATATTTTTGTTGAAACTACCCGCGTTTCAGTGTAAAGTGTCGTGATAATAAATGGTAAACAAGTTTATAGGACGTAGTGTTTCTCTGAAGGTTTTGTTGTTCCTTTACCCTCAAAAACTTGGGTCGACCTATAAACGAGGAATATCATAAATTAACGATTTCTTGGTCATAAAATCGGGGTCGACCTATATACGAAGGGGGGTTATAGACGAGTATATACGGTATGTATATATATATGTATATATATATATATATATATATATATATATATATATATATATATATATATATATATATATATATATATACAGTATATATATATATATATATATATATATATATATATATATACATATATATATATACATATACATATATACATATACATATACATATATACAGCGGGGTACGCTATAATGAACGGATCCTACTACGAATATTCCTATAACGAATGGTTTTACCTATAAAATTGAGAATGCTATAACGAACGAAACTCCTATAACGAACTTTTTTTTTTTTTTTTTTTTTTACTAATTTATTGTTTCTGTATTACAAGTATTAATGATATTCTTTATTTCAGGGGTTTAGATGCATATTTATGCACTTTTTTACAATTTTATATTATATTTTTCAGTGTTAAGTTGTTGTATTTGGGGGCCTGGAACAGATTAATCCTATAACGAACGAATGCTATAACGAACAAGGTTCTAGAACCAATTAGATTCGTTATAGCATACCCCACTATGTATATATATATATATATATATATATATATATATATATATATATATATATATATATATATATATATATATATATATATATATATATATATATATATACATACATACATACATACATACATATATATACACACACACACACACACACACAGTCAACCCTCACTTTACGCGGTTAATGTAACCCACAGGGTACCGCGGAAAGTGAGAAACGCGTAAAGTGAATAACATAACATATGGGATTAAATGAAATAGAGACCAGCTGACCCCCAAACTCCACTTTTTCCAACACAATACCTATGTTCTAGTAAAAATAACATCTTAATTTTATGATGGTACATGCACACAATTAATACTTAAGAGAAATAGAGAAATACAGTCGCCAAGTTAATGTCCATTCAAATAATGGACACGACTCCCTCCCCCTCTTCTCACACTACACTGCTGGCTCTTCCCTCTGAGAAATTTTGGGGGGAAAACCAGGTATAGTAATAAATAATACCTCAAACTAAAGTTAGGATAATATAATTGACATTGCTGGATTCCTTGTAAGACCAGGAATATTTTGAATATAAATGTCATATATTTTTCACAAAAGATAACATATTTACTCAGATTAAACATTACATCTAAAATTTGTATGTCTAATGCAAAATCTATGATGTTTATATTCAAAATGATCATCAAATTGTAAGAATTCCAGCAATGTAAATTATATTCTGGCCGGGTAATTTGTATGAAATTTATGAGCTAAAACAAATATCTTCAGTTAATAAAAAAAAAAAATATTCTTCACGACACTATCTGTCAATCAAAGTACCCCACCTTGCCTCCCCCCTCTTCCAACCAGTCAGATGGTCTCATCCGTCCCAACCCTCCCCCCCACCTCCCACCAACCCTCCCTTCAAGAGAAAGAGTGGGTGAAAAAAATAGATTTTAACATTTAGTATTAAATAATACCTCAGATTAAAGTTAGGATAATATAATTGACATTGCTGGATTCCTTGTAAGACCAGGAATTTTTTGAATATAAACGTCATATATTTTGCACAAAAGATAACATACTTACTCAGAGTGAACATTATATCTAAAAATTTTATGTGTAATGCAAAATATATGATGTTTATATTCAAAATGATCATCAAATTGTAAGAATTCCAGCAATGTAAATTATATTCTGGCCGGGTAATTTGTATGAATTTTATGAGCTAAAATAAAAATCTTCAGTTATTAAAAAAAAAAAATATTCTTCACACAGTAACAGATGGTCGGTCGCCGGTCCCTCCCTCCCCCCACCAACGTCCCTACTAGATAAATGTGTGGGATTACCAGACTGTTTACCTTTTTAGTAATAAATACTAAATCAGACTAAAGTTAGGATAATATAATTGACATTGCTGGATTCCTTGTAAGACCAGGAATATTTTGAATATAAATATAATATATTTTGCACAAAAGATAACGTATTTACTCAAGAGTAAACATTATATCTAAAATTTGTATGTCTAATGCAAAATCTATGATGTTTATATTCAAAATGATCATCAAATTGTAAGAATTCCAGCAATGTAAATTATATTCTGGCCGGATAATTTGTATGAATTTTATGAGCTAAATAAAAAAATTATACTTCACCGTGTAAAGGGGTACACCCACCGCGGAATGTGAGCATCCTGGGTTCTGGCAGGGCACCGCGTAAACGTGGAAACGCGGAATGTGGGACCGCGTAAAGTGAGGGTTGACTGTATATATATATATTTATACTGTATATATATATATTCACAATATTTTATAATAGCATTCATGTACTGAATATTCTATGTAAAAAATATCAATTTTAAATGAATTATTTCTAGTGTGGTCAACTTCCTACACAAAGACAAGCTATAAATAGCCCTCTTATCTCCCCTCCCCCTCCATCCCTCTGTTCTCAGAGAGGTCTTGGTAATTAACTTTTGTTTGTTTATTTTCATTGTTTGTCTAATTTATCATGTTGTATCAAGGTAATATTACTAAAAGTTTTAGGCAGCTACCAAACAGGGAGATTCTACTGCCTGGGAAGGTATTGGAAGCACAATGTACAGTATTGTCTAATGGTAGACCCTACTTCCATATGGCATCACGAAAATTGTGACCAAGTCTTAGGTTGCTGATTTATCTTTCTGCCTCATTTATACACAATTGCAGAGTTTCAATTGTTTCTCTTCCTTTGACAACACAACATACAAACAATATGATGTTTCTCACCTCTGATCTTTTTTCCATATATTTATGGTTGGTTATTTAAAATAAGGCCAATTCACTTCAAGTATTTAACTAGAACTAATGTTGGTGTGAGTAAAATATTTCCATTTACTTGAAATAGATTTGCCGATTTATTTGTTTATTTATTTATTTATAGTATACTGTAATACATTAAACACACTGCAAGTATTTTCTTTAATTTATATACTTGGTTCGCAAAAAAGGGAGGCTACCATTATACCTGGTAGGTGAAGTTGACCAGAAATTTATGGTGATCATTAAGGACCAAACTCCGAATCCATGACGTGACTTCTGTTCATCATTTATATCCTAAATTTACCACTGTCGGTAGTTTCAAGAATTAACGCAGTCATTTACTGAATATTCTTTGTAAAAAAATATATTTTAAATTAATTATTTATCAGAGATAAGTATTATGATCAGTAAATATACAGATATGCATTACTGACCACCTCCGAACACAAGGACGGCTAAAAATAGCCACAGGCGGTCACAGTCAAGGTCACTTTCCCTTTCTTGTCACTGGCAAATGGGGGTGGGGGGGGGTGATGACAGCAGCTGTGTTTATTACCGGGGTATATTGTTCTTTTACGGTATGTTAGACTGGTTTATAATACATTTTTATTATTTTAATATACCGGTAATCTTCATTTTAATCCAGCTTCCCAAATGTAAGTTTCAGTATAAAATAATTAGTGGTAGGAGCAATATTTAAGAGGTAAGAATTTTATCTCTGGTGCTTAAGACGACCCCCTAACTTTGGGCTGATTTTTTTTTGGTTCAAATTCCGTCTTGTAGGCCGAGATATACGGTATCCCTTATAGTACACTAGTCCTTTTCACTTGGACCTTCCCAATCATCCTAAAGATGCCTTGAGTTCTCTTTACTACTGTCAGTACATACACTTAATATTATATGGCCATACATCGGTACAATTCGTATTAAACAATATACAGCAGGTGAGTTATCCCTTACCAAAGTTTACCGTATTCTACCATTTTCTGTGACTCTACAAGCGCGGTGGATTTGAATGTTATGTAGCGTAATATGAATAAAAGAGATATTAAGGATGACAATGATGTGCGCAGTACACCATGACCTCCAGTCATTAAATACAGTGGTCCCTCCATTAACAAGCGGTTCAATTTACAAGATTTCAGTTAACGAGTTAGCTCCACTAAGGACTTTCAGTTCTATTAATGTGTACAAATTTTACTAACAACGGCCTTACGAGAAACTTGTTTTGGTGCGCGCATCAGCTGATTGACTCGTCCGCCAATAATTGGTTCTCTGTTTACCTTTGTTTCCGGTGGAGTAAACATCGAGAAAGTTGTGCTCCTGAATATTTTTTCATTTTTACATTAAAATTATTGGTCATTCTGAAACTTAATTAACATATTGATAATGTACAGTGCAGTGTTGGTTTAAATAAAACAAATCTGGAATTAGCTAAATAAATTGTTATGAACTTTAAATTTTATTGGTGAAATTATCAAGCATTGGTCTGGAAAAATCTTGGAAGACCATTTCAGTTCAAGTGTAACAAGAAGTTATTAAGAAGTACGAAGAAGGCATTAGAACCAATGTGGCATTTCTTCATCAACTGTGTCTACAATCAGCTGTTTGTGGTGCCGCTATGTAAACAAAGCTGCCGGGAATGAACGAGTTGTCGGTCGGAATTTTTTCGTAAGATGGCAGGTCAATGGGTAAAGAACATGCTTAAATTTACGATGGTGATGATATTTTAAAATAAATTGGGCCAAAAAGTTAAAAAAATAATGGTTAAAGTTGCTAAAAAGTCACGTGACTGCATAAAGCTCTGTGATTGGTTGTGACGTCACTGGTTGCGTTGAGCTGTCGAGAGGAAACGTGGAGGTAGCCTGCTGTGGTGTGTGTGTTGTTACCAGCAGAAATACAGGACTTGTGGCCATAAACAATGTTGATATACACAGGTGTACCTTATTTTTAGGTTAAAATAAATTACCGCTCATTCTGTCGCTCAAGTATCATGGTGTGTTTATATACTTGCTGGCTGCCAAAATGATGCAAAAGACCGATAACTCCAACAGGGAAGTTTTCATCACTGTTCTCTATTTAATGTCAGGAAAATGTAAGTTTTTGTAACTGATGTCTATATGTAATGTTGTGGAAGGACTAGGGACGGCCATGGCCAGGGGATGGGCCTGAGATGATCAGATGACAGATGTAATTTAACGTACTTCATCGCTGGATGGTGGAGTTCTTTATAATACTCTACTATCATAAACACATCTACTTATGGTAAACTTATTTCATCTGCCTTGATGAACCCTGGAAGTAGTTGTTCAACTTTCTCGGCTGATTGGCTCTGTAAATAAATATTATTAGATAATAAATTGTGATTTACTGTACAACACAGTAATACTATGAATAAATATTACTAAGTATATAAATATTACTAAGCATATTAACTAACTCAATGAATATTAGCTGCCCAAACAACATATTTCATAATGTAAACATTTCAAACAATACAGTATTGGTATTATTTTGGTTTTGGTCATCTGGGGAACCTTAAGATTCTAACTATTGGATTAAGTACTACAGGGTATAAACAATAACACAAATTATCTCTACGGGATTTCTGTCACAAAACATTTTTCTATCGCATAAGAAAATACAAGTCATAAGTTAGGTTAGATTAGGTTAGGTTACGTTACGTTACGTTAGGGTAGGGTAGGGTATGGTATGATATGATAAGTGATATTATACTGTATTTGCCGGCTTATAAGACACACCATCGTATAAGATACACCCCTATTTTACAAGGATATTTTTTGGAAAAAACAATTTTAGTACGTTTCATCATACAATTACTGACAGTGGTTTTAAAGTGGTTTTGTAGGGGAAAACATATAATTTTGTGCCTGTAAATATAATAGGGTATATACTGGAGTCAAGTAGGAAATTATATATAATAACATTATACTAACACAACTCTACCTCTGATCAGAGCTGCTGTGTGGCTTGTTTGTATTTTGGTTAAGAGAATTACCGACAGAATGTGAAACTCGTATTTTTGGCTGTGATGTTTTGTGTTGCCGCGATTTGCCACCAGAGTGTAGCACCATAGCGTTTGTTTTGGCGTCATCGACTCATGGCAAATGGCTGACTGGCGGCTGAACTTTCTGTTAACATTTCTTTAATCTTTCTAGGGTCATTTTTCATTTAGATAATAAACAAATGTTTCTTAAAGGTAACACAGTCGTTAAATAATGTAAGACATGTATCTGGTGTGGGTTACGTATGCTGGGGAAGGAGGTGCAGCGAGATGTGAGCTTCCCTCTGCCGTTAAGCCAATGTAAGCCATTATTTACGTCTTCGGCAAATTTGCCGTAAGTTTGTGATAATTTGTCTTGTTATTAGTAACACAATTTTTGTGCTTAGTGGACTACTGCTCGTCCCAGACCCCTAGCTGGACACCTCCGCCTGTGGTGCTCAGCCTCCCATCCGTAATACAGGCACATTAGACGCAGGGTAATCTGTGATACTAATTTTTTTAAGCCGCATCTTATACGCTGGCAAATACGGTAAGTTATAAGACTTGCTTACCATACACCGGTAAGGGGTGGGGGGGGGGGGGGTAGTAACTTGAAACTAGTGATTTTCAATAGAAATGAAAGTCTAAATTGTTCATAACGCATCACAAACCTCCAGAAAAAAAACATAGTCTGCATGTCTAAGTGGAGGAATGACCAAAACTTAAAATTTACCCATTAATTAATATAAATGGTGATATATCCCAGTGGTTCATTAGTTAATCATCAAAACAATAACAGCACTATTTTGTCATGTTTAGCTAGCATCAGGCATTCTCAAAACAAAGTCCAGACACTGTCATTACTTCTCACTTAACTCCTATCTCCATCCGTACATCGTGTGCAGGGTGACGTCATTACAAATGGTGGCCCTGTTTTTAGAGAAATGAACTTATCTCGACTATTACAGCAGGACTTTAAACTTTTATTACAAATTATATTTACTGTATCACTCTATGAACGTGGCAGAGTGTACAGTGTACTGTACAGTACTGTATTTTGTTTATATTTAATGTTGTTAATTCTATTACCTGTATGCAGTACTTTGTATGTACTGTACTTTTTAATTCATTTTAAGGGAATTCTATGAGTGGGAACCACTTTCCTAGTATCCCATTGAAATAATAGATTTAGTTAACGAGTTTGTCTGTGGAACCAACTGTGCTCATTAATGGAGGATCACTGTACACATTTGGTAATGAGTTTTTTGTATTTGTTGTTATATTAAATTTATATTGTGTTTCAGCCAAATGGTAGCACTCCACCCTCCAGTAAACCTGCAAGCCGGACAAACAGCATGAGGGAGTACCGTACATCAAGTGAATTAGAGTTCCAAAACCAAAACAACAGCTCCTCGGGGGAAGACTCTCTGCTGCCCTCTCGCACCCTGCCGGCCTCGTATCACCACAGATGTGCTCCTAGTGCGCCCGGTCCAGTCCAGGGTCCAACCCGCCCCAACACTGTGGGACGTCACACCGGCACCAATATTATCAGGTCTATGACGCGCCCTCCTTCGGAGAGACCGCCTCCTCCGCCCAACCGCCCGGTTGTTCCTCCGCCGAGTCAACCTCCTCCTCCTCCACCGTCTAATCGACCAGTGCCGCTGCCTTCATCAAAGCCTGAGGTAATGTTAAAAGATCACTGTAACAATAACAGTTACTGAGAATATAAAATATGACAGTACAAAGTTTACTAAAATGTCCATAACTCAGATGGAAAAGTGCTCCACCCTTATTGATGCTCAGTAACTCAAGTGCTCCACCCTTATTGATGCTCAGTAACACAAGTGCTCCACCCTTATTGATGCTCAGTAACACAAGTGCTCCACCCTTATTGATGCTCAGTAACACAAGTTTGCATTATGATTAGTTTTGTTCTCCAATAAGGCAGGTTTGTTTAAGCTGAAATAGGTTCTGTTAGTTAGACTTGGGTAGGGTTAGGTTAGATTAGGTCACTGTTTCTCAAAATGGGGGCCATGGCCACCAAGGGGGTCACGGCAAGATTTTAGGGGGGCCATGGCAGGCTAGTGTAAGTAGTATATGTTTGGAGAAAATGTGGAAACTTTGATTCAACTTTTTTTTTTCACTTTCTCTTGTTAGGGGAGAAATATTGTTTTTTATTTGTTCTTTTTTTTTTTGTCATTGTGTGTAATCATAATACCCTTACGGTACAGTTTACACAGTATGGTGCAGCAGCTAGTTTATCATTTCCAACGGATTCATTCAGATTGCACGATTCTAGTTTCTATTCAGATGAATTCCTTGATCTCAGAACGATTCTGTTGCCAGAGACCTCTATGAAGAAAAATCTCTGACTGTATTCTGGTGCTCAATGTATCAGTTATATCTAAAAGTTAGCGAGATCGCACTTGGAGTCCTCCTGCCATTTTCTACTACTTATTTATGTGAATCTGGTTTCTCCACCTTCTTCAAATAGAGAATAAAAGCCGAAGCCAGTTACATGTGGACCCAGACGTGAGATGTGCTTTATCAGTGACTCAACCTCGAATCAGTCGACTGACTCAAAGGAAATAATGTCATCCATCCCATTGAACTGTAACAAGATATGCATTCTGTTTGATTATTGAAAACTTTAAAATAAAGGAAGAGAACCAAAACAGAATAGTTTCATCATTATTTGTGAGGGGCTTAAGAGAAAGTTTGAGAAACACTGAGTTAGGTTAATGCTAGGTTGAGTTCGATTGGGTTAGATTCAGTCAGTGTTAGGCTAGGCTAGGGTGGGTTAGGCTAGGCTAGGTTTGTCTAGGTTAGGTTGGGTAGGGTTAACTTTGTTAGGATAGGTTAGGCTACAATGGGTTAGGTTAGGTTGAGTTAGGATTGGTTGTGTTGGCTTAGGTTATGTTGGAAGAGGTTGGATTAGGTTAGGTTTGCTTAGGTTAGCTTTGGTTACGCTTGGTTAGATTGAGTTAGGAATAATTAGGTTAGGTTGCACTAGGTTAGGTTAAGTTCAGTTCATTTAGGATTGGTTAGGTTGAGTTAGGACAGGCGAGGTTGGATTATATTGGGTTTGGTTAGGTTAGGTTTTGTTGGGTTGGTTTAGGGTGGGTTAAGTTAGGTTTGGTTAAGTTAGGTTGGGTTTGCTTAGGTTAAGTTTGGTTAGGTTAGGTTTGGTTTGGCTAAGTTAGGTTAAGTTTGGCTAGGTTAGGTTAGGTTTGGTTTGGTTAGGTTAGGTTTGGTTACGTTACGTTATGTTACGTTTGGTTCGGTTCGGTTCGGTTAGGTTAGGTTGGCCTGGGTTGTTGGTCTGGATAAGTTTGAAGGCTTATTTTAAATGGACTTGCCTATACTATACAGTACTCATGAGTTACATTACTTATATACAGTAATAGTTGTATTTTCTACAGTATAGACGTGCTGACTGTGAAGTGAATAGTTTGAGTGTACATACAGTAATAGTGTTCAAGGGTTGAGTGTACAGTACATACAGTAATAGTGTTCAAGGGTTGAGTGTACAGTACATACAGTAATAGTGTTCAAGGGTTAAGTGTACAGTACATACAGTAATAGTGTTCAAGGGTTGAGTGTACAGTGCATACAGTAATAGTGTTCAGGGGTTGAGTGTACAGTACATACAGTAATAGTGTTCAGGGGTTGAGTGTACAGTACATACAGTAATAGTGTTCAAGGGTTGAGTGTACAGTACATACAGTAATAGTGTTCAAGGGGTTGAGTGTACAGTACATACAGTAAGAGTGTTCAAGGGTTGAGTGTACAGTACATACAGTTATAGTGTTCAAGGGTTAAGTGTACAGTACATACAGTAATAGTGTTCAAGGGTTGAGTGTACAGTACATACAGTAAGAGTGTTCAAGGGTTGAGTGTACAGTACATACAGTAATAGTGTTCAAGGGTTAAGTGTACAGTACTTACAGTAATAGTGTTCAAGGGTTGAGTGTACAGTACTTACAGTAATAGTGTTCAAGGGTTGAGTGTACAGTACATACAGTAATAGTGTTCAAGGGTTGAGTGTACAGTACATACAGTAATAGTGTTCAAGGGTTGAGTGTACAGTACTTACAGTAATAGTGTTCAAGGGTTGAGTGTTACTATTGTTTATGGTAGATGATCGTAAGTGATGTCGTTACCAACGATCACAATTTTTCTGAATATCTACCATCTAATAATTAAGTTTATATACATTACTAATTGTACTGAATATCTTCTTTTTTTTTTTTCAATAATGTTTACAGTATCAGTTTTCTGCCATTTGGCCTCAGATACATTGTCATCATCCCACTTTAAAACAGGTTTGTTACAATTGACTATTACCTGTTCTCTAAAATGTCTGCTGAGTCCAGACTCCAGATGGTGAAACAGGTTGTTACTGTACATTATTTCCCAGTTGACAACCTGTTACCTACAGTACACGGTGGTTCATCATCAACATAGTGTCTAGTTTTGTTTTTAATATTGTTTAGTATCTTATAATTTATAGTAATGTACAGTACAGTAATAATTCACCTGATCAGAGGAGAGTAATAGTAGTAGTACAGGGTGTCTCATAAGTCACCCACTTCACAGCACAGTACAGTCTGACACACCCTGCACTGTATGTTAATGATAAACTGGACAGAAACAGGGACAAGCCTCACAGGGTGTTGTAGCAGCAGGCGATCACATCTTGTAGTGAACTAGTGACATGCTGTTGGCTCTCTGTGTCTTTACACCACTGGGAAAAAGGTTATACTCTACAAGAATAAAATAAATATATGACTAAATTATACAGTACGTATTAGGAAATATTTGTTGTATAATTTAGTTTTTCTTTGTTTGTCTTCAGCCACCCGGCACTGCACCGCCGCCCCCACCCAGCAGAGTATCGTCACGCCCGTCAGGTAAGCGCATTGCCACCCACTTTGGGACTCTTCCTCCCAGATTCTCACACGACTCCGCGGACACGTACGTCTCGGAAGACTCTTATAGTCCCGCCCCCTTCCGCACCCAGTCTGTAGATATTGCAGACTACAGTTATCCGGAAGTGTCGTCCCGTGCATATTCACGGAGTCAGTCATATCAGGACGAATTGTCTAGTGCTTACTCACTGAGTCTGTCACTAGACTGTGAGGCGTGTGCTCTGGAGGCTCACAGGGAGCACTGTGAGGCGTGTCATCAGCAAGTTTATCAACAAACAGAATGTCCTGAGTGCAGCAAGTATGCTCTCAGTCGAGGAGCTGCGACAAAATATGGCGACTTTGAGGAGAAGAACGTTTCATGCTTTACTGCTTGCAAGCCCAGGATTAAGAAACCCAAGCATGGAACTAAGTCTTCTAAAACAGATTCAAAGAAACGACAGAATGAGCTGAAGAAGCAACAGCAAACTCTTACTGAAGAACAAACTTAATAATAAAATTTCAGATAGCATGTCCTTATAAACTGTTATGGTGGTCTTTATGGTGTTAAACTCTTATGGTGGTCTTTATAGTGTTAAACTATTATGGTGGTCTTTATAGTGTTAAGCTCTTATGGTGGTCTTCATAGTGTTAAACTCTTATGGTGGTCTTTATAGTGTTAAACTATTATGGTGGTCTTTATAGTGTTAAACTCTTATGGTGGTCTTTATAGTGATAAACTCTTATGGTGGTCTTTATAGTGTTAAACTCTTATGGTGGTCTTTATAGTGTTAAACTATTATGGTGGTCTTTATAGTGTTAAACTCTTAAGGTGGTCTTTATAGTGTTAAGCTCTTATAGTGGTCTTTATAGAGTTAAACTCTTATGGTGGTCTTTATAGTGTTAAACTCTTATGGTGGTCTTTATAGTGTTAAGCTCTTATAAGGAATGCCATCAATAAGTGCTGATCATTCACCATTTTTTGTTTATAGACCTTCAGACTGTTATACACTTTGTTAATGTGGGTAAGATGGGGGAGGTGTGTGGTGTGTTAATGTAGGTAAGATGGGGGAGGTGAGTGGTGTGTTAATGTAGGTAAGATGGGGGAGGTGTGTGGTGTGTTAATGTGGGTAAGATGGGGGAGGTGTGTGGTGTGTTAATGTGGGTAAGATGGGGGAGGTGTGTGGTCTGATAATGTGGGTAAGATGGGGGAGGTGTGTGGTGTGTTAATGTGGGTAAGATGGGGGAGGTGTGTGGTCAGTTAATGTGGGTAAGATGGGGGAGGTGTGTGGTGTGTTAATGTAGGTAAGATGGGGGAGGTGTGTGGTCAGTTAATGTGGATAAGATGGGGGAGGTGTGTGGTGTGTTAATGTGGGTAAGATGGGGGAGTTGTGTGGTGTGTTAATGTGGGTAAGATGGGGGAGGTGTGTGGTGTGTTAATGTGGGTAAGATGGGGGAGTTGTGTGGTGTGTTAATGTGGGTAAGATGGGGGAGGTGTGTGGTGTGTTAATGTGGGTAAGATGGGGGAGGTGTGTGGTGTGTTAATGTAGGTAAGATGGGGGAGGTGTGTGGTGTGTTAATGTAGGTAAGATGGGGGAGGTGTGTGGTGTGTTAATGTGGATAAGATGGGGGAGGTGTGTGGTGTGTTAATGTAGGTAAGATGGGGGAGGTGTGTGGTGTGTTAATGTGGGTAAGATGGGGGAGGTGTGTGGTGTGTTAATGTGGGTAAGATGGGGGAGTTGTGTGGTGTGTTAATGTAGGTAAGATGGGGGAGGTGTGTGGTGTGTTAATGTAGGTAAGATGGGGGACGTGTGTGGTGTGTTAATGTGGGTAAGATGGGGGAAGTGTGTGGTGTGTTAGTGTGGGTAAGATGGGGGAGGTGTGTGGTCAGTTAATGTAGGGAAGATGGGGGAGGTGTGTGGTGTGTTAATGTGGGTAAGATGGGGGAGGTGTGTGGTCAGTTAATGTAGGTAAGATGGGGGAGGTGTGTGGTGTGTTAATGTGGGTAAGATGGGGGAGGTGTGTGGTCAGTTAATGTAGGGAAGATGGGGGAGGTGTGTGGTGTGTTAATGTGGGTAAGATGGGGGAGGTGTGTGGTGTGTTAATGTGGGTAAGATGGGGGAGGTGTGTGGTGTGTTAGTGTAGGTAAGATGGGGGAGGTGTGTGGTCAGTTAATGAAGGTAAGATGGGGAGGTGTGTGGTGTGTTAATGTCGGTAAGATGGGGGAGGTGTGTGGTGTGTTAATGTGGGTAAGATGGGGGAGGTGTGTGGTCAGTTAATGTAGGTAAGATGGGGGAGGTGTGTGGTGTGTTAATGTGGGTAAGATGGGGGAGGTGTGTGGTGTGTTAATGTGGGTAAGATGGGGGAGGTGTGTGGTGTGTTAGTGTAGGTAAGATGGGGGAGGTGTGTGGTCAGTTAATGTGGGTAAGATGGGGGAGGTGTGTGGTCAGTTAATGTAGGTAAGATGGGGGAGGTGTGTGGTGTGTTAATGTGGGTAAGATGGGGGAGGTGTGTGATGTGTTAATGTGGGTAAGGTGGGGGAGGTGTGTGGTGTGTTAATGTGGGAGGTGTGTGGTGTGTTAATGTGGGTAAGATGGGGGAGGTGTGTGGTGTGTTAATGTGGGTAAGATGGGGGAGGTGTGTGGTGTGTTAATGTGGGTAAGATGGGGGAGGTGTGTGGTGTGTTAATGTGGGTAAGATGGGGGAGGTGTGTGGTGTGTTAATGTGGGTAAGATGGGGGAGGTGTGTGGTGTGTTAATGTGGGTAAGATGGGGGAGGTGTGTGGTCAGTTAATGTGGATAAGATGGGGGAGGTGTGTGGTGTGTTAATGTAGGTAAGATGGGGGAGGTGTGTGGTGTGTTAATGTGGGTAAGATGGGGGAGGTGTGTGGTGTGTTAATGTGGGTAAGATGGGGGAGGTGTGTGGTGTGTTAGTGTAGGTAAGATGGGGGAGGTGTGTGGTCAGTTAATGTGGGTAAGATGGGGGAGGTGTGTGGTGTGTTAATGTGGGTAAGATGGGGGAGGTGTGTGGTGTGTTAATGTGGGTAAGATGGGGGAGGTGTGTGGTCAGTTAATGTGGTAAGATGGGGGAGGTGTGTGGTCAGTTAATGTAGGTAAGATGGGGGAGGTGTGTGGTGTGTTAATGTAGGTAAGATGGGGGAGGTGTGTGGTCAGTTAATGTGGGTAAGATGGGGGAGGTGTGTGGTGTGTTAATGTGGGTAAGATGGGGGAGGTGTGTGGTGTGTTAATGTGGGTAAGATGGGGGAGGTGTGTGGTGTGTTAATGTGGGTAAGATGGGGGAGGTGTGTGGTGTGTTAATGTGGGTAAGATGGGGGAGGTGTGTGGTGTGTTAATGTGGGTAAGATGGGGGAGGTGTGTGGTGTGTTAATGTGGGTAAGATGGGGGAGGTGTGTGGTGTGTTAATGTAGGTAAGATGGGGGAGGTGTGTGGTGTGTTAATGTGGGTAAGATGGGGGAGGTGTGTGGTGTGTTAATGTGGTAAGATGGGGGAGGTGTGTGGTGTGTTAATGTGGGTAAGATGGGGGAGGTGTGTGGTGTGTTAATGTAGGTAAGATGGGGGAGGTGTGTGGTCAGTTAATGTGGGTAAGATGGGGGAGGTGTGTGGTGTGTTAATGTAGGTAAGATGGGGGAGGTGTGTGGTGTGTTAATGTGGGTAAGATGGGGGAGGTGTGTGGTGTGTTAGTGTAGGTAAGATGGGGGAGGTGTGTGGTCAGTTAATGTGGGTAAGATGGGGGAGGTGTGTGGTTAGTTAATGTAGGTAAGATGGGGGAGGTGTGTGGTGTGTTAATGTGGGTAAGATGGGGGAGGTGTGTGGTGTGTTAATGTGGGTAAGATGGGGGAGGTGTGTGGTGTGTTAATGTGGGTAAGATGGGGGAGGTGTGTGGTGTGTTAATGTGGGTAAGATGGGGGAGGTGTGTGGTGTGTTAATGTGGGTAAGATGGGGGAGGTGTGTGGTGTGTTAATGTGGGTAAGATGGGGGAGGTGTGTGGTGTGTTAGTGTAGGTAAGATGGGGGAGGTGTGTGGTCAGTTAATGTGGGTGAGATGGGGGAGGTGTGTGGTCAGTTAATGTAGGTAAGATGGGGGAGGTGTGTGGTGTGTTAATGTAGGTAAGATGGGGGAGGTGTGTGGTGTGTTAATGTGGGTAAGATGGGGGAGATGTGTGTTGTGTTAATGTGGGTAAGATGGGGGAGGTGTGTGGTGTGTTAATGTGGGTAAGATGGGGGAGGTGTGTGGTGTGTTAATGTGGGTAAGATGGGGGAGGTGTGTGATGTGTTAATGTGGGTAAGATGGGGGAGGTGTGTGGTCAGTTAATGTGGGTAAGATGGGGGAGGTGTGTGGTGTGTTAATGTAGGTAAGATGGGGGAGGTGTGTGGTGTGTTAATGTGGGTAAGATGGGGGAGGTGTGTGGTGTGTTAATGTGGGTAAGATGGGGGAGGTGTGTGGTGTGTTAATGTGGGTAAGATGGGGGAGGTGTGTGGTGTGTTAATGTAGGTAAGATGGGGGAGGTGTGTGGTGTGTTAATGTGGGTAAGATGGGGGAGGTGTGTGGTCAGTTAATGTGGGTAAGATGGGGGAGGTGTGTGGTGTGTTAATGTGGGTAAGATGGGGGAGGTGTGTGGTGTGTTAATGTGGGTAAGATGGGGGAGGTGTGTGGTGTGTTAGTGTAGGTAAGATGGGGGGGGGTGTGTGGTCAGTTAATGTGGGTAAGATGGGGGAGGTGTGTGGTCAGTTAATGTAGGTAAGATGGGGGAGGTGTGTGGTGTGTTAATGTGGGTAAGATGGGGGAGGTGTGTGGTGTGTTAATGTGGGTAAGATGGGGGAGGTGTGTGGTGTGTTAATGTGGGTAAGATGGGGAGGTGTGTGGTGTGTTAGTGTAGGTAAGATGGGGGAGGTGTGTGGTCGTTAATGTGGTAAGATGGGGGAGGTGTGTGGTGTGTTAATGTAGGTAAGATGGGGGAGGTGTGTGGTCAGTTAATGTGGATAAGATGGGGGAGGTGTGTGGTGTGTTAATGTAGGTAAGATGGGGGAGGTGTGTGGTCAGTTAATGTGGTAAGATGGGGGAGGTGTGTGGTGTGTTAATGTAGGTAAGATGGGGGAGGTGTGTGGTGTGTTAATGTGGGTAAGATGGGGGAGGTGTGTGGTGTGTTAGTGTAGGTAAGATGGGGGAGGTGTGTGGTCAGTTAATGTGGGTAAGATGGGGGAGGTGTGTGGTTAGTTAATGTAGGTAAGATGGGGGAGGTGTGTGGTGTGTTAATGTGGGTAAGATGGGGGAGGTGTGCGATGTGTTAATGTGGGTAAGATGGGGGAGGTGTGTGGTGTGTTAATGTGGGTAAGATGGGGGAGGTGTGTGGTGTGTTAATGTGGGTAAGATGGGGGAGGTGTGTGGTGTGTTAATGTGGGTAAGATGGGGGAGGTGTGTGGTGTGTTAATGTGGGTAAGATGGGGGAGGTGTGTGGTGTGTTAGTGTAGGTAAGATGGGGGAGGTGTGTGGTCAGTTAATGTGGGTGAGATGGGGGAGGTGTGTGGTCAGTTAATGTAGGTAAGATGGGGGAGGTGTGTGGTGTGTTAATGTAGGTAAGATGGGGGAGGTGTGTGGTGTGTTAATGTGGGTAAGATGGGGGAGATGTGTGTTGTGTTAATGTGGGTAAGATGGGGGAGGTGTGTGGTGTGTTAATGTGGGTAAGATGGGGGAGGTGTGTGGTGTGTTAATGTGGGTAAGATGGGGGAGGTGTGTGATGTGTTAATGTGGGTAAGATGGGGGAGGTGTGTGGTCAGTTAATGTGGGTAAGATGGGGGAGGTGTGTGGTGTGTTAATGTAGGTAAGATGGGGGAGGTGTGTGGTGTGTTAATGTGGGTAAGATGGGGGAGATGTGTGTTGTGTTAATGTGGGTAAGATGGGGGAGGTGTGTGGTGTGTTAATGTGGGTAAGATGGGGGAGGTGTGTGGTGTGTTAATGTAGGTAAGATGGGGGAGGTGTGTGGTGTGTTAATGTGGGTAAGATGGGGGAGGTGTGTGGTCAGTTAATGTGGGTAAGATGGGGGAGGTGTGTGGTGTGTTAATGTGGGTAAGATGGGGGAGGTGTGTGGTGTGTTAATGTGGGTAAGATGGGGGAGGTGTGTGGTGTGTTAGTGTAGGTAAGATGGGGGGGGTGTGTGGTCAGTTAATGTGGGTAAGATGGGGGAGGTGTGTGGTCAGTTAATGTAGGTAAGATGGGGGAGGTGTGTGGTGTGTTAATGTGGGTAAGATGGGGGAGGTGTGTGATGTGTTAATGTGGGTAAGATGGGGGAGGTGTGTGGTGTGTTAATGTGGGTAAGATGGGGAGGTGTGTGGTGTGTTAATGTGGGTAAGATGGGGGAGGTGTGTGGTGTGTTAATGTGGGTAAGATGGGGGAGGTGTGTGGTGTGTTAATGTGGGTAAGATGGGGGAGGTGTGTGGTGTGTTAGTGTAGGTAAGATGGGGGAGGTGTGTGGTGTGTTAATGTGGGTAAGATGGGGGAGGTGTGTGGTGTGTTAATGTGGGTAAGATGGGGGAGGTGTGTGGTCAGTTAATGTGAGTAAGATGGGGGAGGTGTGTGGTGTGTTAATGTGGATAAGATGGGGGAGGTGTGTGGTCAGTTAATGTAGGTAAGATGGGGGAGGTGTGTGGTGTGTTAATGTAGGTAAGATGGGGGAGGTGTGTGGTCAGTTAATGTGGATAAGATGGGGGAGGTGTGTGGTGTGTTAATGTAGGTAAGATGGGGGAGGTGTGTGGTGTGTTAGTGTGGGTAAGATGGGGGAGGTGTGTGGTGTGTTAATGTGGGTAAGATGGGGGAGGTGTGTGGTGTGTTAATGTGGGTAAGATGGGGGAGGTGTGTGGTGTGTTAATGTGGGTAAGATGGGGGAGGTGTGTTAATTTGGGTAAGATGGGGGAGGTGTGTTAATGTGGGTAAGATGGGGGAGGTGTGTGGTGTGTTAATGTGGGTAAGATGGGGGAGGTGTGTGGTGTGTTAATGTGGGTAAGATGGGGGAGGTGTGTGGTGTGTTAATGTGGGTAAGATGGGGGAGGTGTGTGGTGTGTTAGTGTAGGTAAGATGAGGGAGGTGTGTGGTGTGTTAATGTGGGTAAGATGGGGGAGGTGTGTGGTGTGTTAATGTGGGTAAGATGGGGGAGGTGTGTGGTGTGTTAATGTGGGTAAGATGGGGGAGGTGTGTGGTCAGTTAATGTGAGTAAGATGGGGGAGGTGTGTGGTCAGTTAATGTAGGTAAGATGGTGGAGGTGTGTGGTGTGTTAATGTAGGTAAGATGGGGGAGGTGTGTGGTCAGTTAATGTGGATAAGATGGGGGAGGTGTGTGGTGTGTTAATGTAGGTAAGATGGGGGAGGTGTGTGGTGTGTTAATGTGGGTAAGATGGGGGAGTTGTGTGGTGTGTTAATGTGGGTAAGATGGGGGAGGTGTGTGGTGTGTTAATGTGGGTAAGATGGGGGAGGTGTGTGGTGTGTTAACGTGGGTAAGATGGGGGAGGTGTGTGGTGTGTTAATGTGGGTAAGATGGGGGAGGTGTGTGGTGTGTTAATGTGGGTAAGATGGGGGAGGTGTGTGGTGTGTTAGTGTAGGTAAGATGGGGGAGGTGTGTGGTCAGTTAATGTGGGTGAGATGGGGGAGGTGTGTGGTCAGTTAATGTAGGTAAGATGGGGGAGGTGTGTGGTGTGTTAATGTAGGTAAGATGGGGGAGGTGTGTGGTGTGTTAATGGGGTAAGATGGGGGAGGTGTATGGTGTGTTAATGTGGGTAAGATGGGGGAGGTGTGTGGTGTGTTAATGTGGGTAAGATGGGGGAGGTGTGTGGTGTGTTAATGTAGGTAAGATGGGGGAGGTGTGTGGTGTGTTAATGTAAGTAAGAAGATGGGGAAGGTGTGTGGTGTGTTAATGTAGGTAAGATGGGGGAGGTGTGTGGTGTGTTAATGTAGGTATGATGGGGGAGGTGTGTGGTGTGTTAATGTAGGTAAGATGGGGGAGGTGTGTGGTGTGTTAATGTGGGTAAGATGGGGGAGGTGTGTGGTGTGTTAATGTGGGTAAGATGGGGGAGGTGTGTGGTGTGTTAATGTGGGTAAGATGGGGGAGGTGTGTGGTGTGTTAATGTGGGTAAGATGGTGGAGGTGTGTGGTGTGTTAATGTGGGTAAGATGGGGGAGGTGTGTGGTGTGTTAGTGTAGGTAAGATGGGGGAGGTGTGTGGTCAGTTAATGTGGGTAAGATGGGGGAGGTGTGTGGTCAGTTAATGTGGGTAAGATGGGGGAGGTGTGTGGTGTGTTAATGTGGATAAGATGGGGGAGGTGTGTGGTGTGTTAATGTGGGTAAGATGGGGGAGGTCTGTGGTCAGTTAATGTGGGTAAGATGGGGGAGGTGTGTGGTGTGTTAATGTGGGTAAGATGGGGGAGGTCTGTGGTCAGTTAATGTGGGTAAGATGGGGGAGGTGTGTGGTGTGTTAATGTGAGTAAGATGGGGGAGGTGTGTGGTGTGTTAGTGTGGGTAAGATGGGGGAGGTGTGTGGTGTGTTAATGTAGGTTAGATGGGGGAGGTGTGTGGTGTGTTAATGTGGGTAAGATGGGGGAGGTGTGTGGTGTGTTAATGTGGGTAAGATGGGGGAGGTGTGTGGTGTGTTAATGTGGGTAAGATGGGGGAGGTGTGTGGTGTGTTAGTGTAGGTAAGATGGGGGAGGTGTGTGGTCAGTTAATGTGGGTAAGATGGGGGAGGTGTGTGGTCAGTTAATGTAGGTAAGATGGGGGAGGTGTGTGGTGTGTTAATGTGGGTAAGATGGGGGAGGTGTGTGATGTGTTAATGTGGGTAAGATGGGGGAGGTGTGTGGTGTGTTAATGTGGGAGGTGTGTGGTGTGTTAATGTGGGTAAGATGGGGGAGGTGTGTGGTGTGTTAATGTGGGTAAGATGGGGGAGGTGTGTGGTGTGTTAATGTGGGTAAGATGGGGGAGGTGTGTGGTGTGTTAATGTGGGTAAGATGGGGGAGGTGTGTGGTCAGTTAATGTGGATAAGATGGGGGAGGTGTGTGGTGTGTTAATGTAGGTAAGATGGGGGAGGTGTGTGGTGTGTTAATGTGGGTAAGATGGGGGAGGTGTGTGGTGTGTTAATGTAGGTAAGATGGGGGAGGTGTGTGGTCAGTTAATGTGGGTAAGATGGGGGAGGTGTGTGGTGTGTTAATGTGGGTAAGATGGGGGAGGTGTGTGGTGTGTTAATGTGGGTAAGATGGGGGAGGTGTGTGGTCAGTTAATGTGAGTAAGATGGGGGAGGTGTGTGGTCAGTTAATGTAGGTAAGATGGGGGAGGTGTGTGGTGTGTTAATGTAGGTAAGATGGGGGAGGTGTGTGGTGTGTTAATGTGGGTAAGATGGGGGAGGTGTGTGGTGTGTTATGTAGGTAAGATGGGGGAGGTGTGTGGTGTGTTAATGTGGGTAAGATGGGGGAGGTGTGTGGTGTGTTAATGTGGGTAAGATGGGGGAGGTGTGTGGTGTGTTAATGTGGGTAAGATGGGGGAGGTGTGTGGTGTGTTAATGTGGGTAAGATGGGGGAGGTGTGTGGTGTGTTAATGTGGGTAAGATGGGGGAGGTGTGTGGTGTGTTAGTGTAGGTAAGATGGGGGAGGTGTGTGGTCAGTTAATGTGGGTAAGATGGGGGAGGTGTGTGGTCAGTTAATGTAGGTAAGATGGGGGAGGTGTGTGGTGTGTTAATGTGGGTAAGATGGGGGAGGTGTGTGATGTGTTAATGTGGGTAAGATGGGGGAGGTGTGTGGTGTGTTAATGTGGGTAAGATGGGGAGGTGTGTGGTGTGTTAATGTGGGTAAGATGGGGGAGGTGTGTGGTGTGTTAATGTGGGTAAGATGGGGGAGGTGTGTGGTGTGTTAATGTGGGTAAGATGGGGGAGGTGTGTGGTGTGTTAGTGTAGGTAAGATGGGGGAGGTGTGTGGTGTGTTAATGTGGGTAAGATGGGGGAGGTGTGTGGTGTGTTAATGTGGGTAAGATGGGGGAGGTGTGTGGTCAGTTAATGTGAGTAAGATGGGGGAGGTGTGTGGTGTGTTAATGTGGATAAGATGGGGGAGGTGTGTGGTCAGTTAATGTAGGTAAGATGGGGGAGGTGTGTGGTGTGTTAATGTAGGTAAGATGGGGGAGGTGTGTGGTCGTTAATGTGGATAAGATGGGGGAGGTGTGTGGTGTGTTAATGTAGGTAAGATGGGGGAGGTGTGTGGTGTGTTAGTGTGGGTAAGATGGGGGAGGTGTGTGGTGTGTTAATGTGGGTAAGATGGGGGAGGTGTGTGGTGTGTTAATGTGGGTAAGATGGGGGAGGTGTGTGGTGTGTTAATGTGGGTAAGATGGGGGAGGTGTGTTAATTGTTGTAAGATGGGGGAGGTGTGTTAATGTGGGTAAGATGGGGGAGGTGTGTGGTGTGTTAATGTGGGTAAGATGGGGGAGGTGTGTGGTGTGTTAATGTGGGTAAGATGGGGGAGGTGTGTGGTGTGTTAATGTGGGTAAGATGGGGGAGGTGTGTGGTGTGTTAATGTAGGTAAGATGGGGGAGGTGTGTGGTGTGTTAATGTGGGTAAGATGGGGGAGGTGTGTGGTGTGTTAATGTGGGTAAGATGGGGGAGGTGTGTGGTGTGTTAATGTGGGTAAGATGGGGGAGGTGTGTGGTCAGTTAATGTGAGTAAGATGGGGGAGGTGTGTGGTCAGTTAATGTAGGTAAGATGGGGGAGGTGTGTGGTGTGTTAATGTAGGTAAGATGGGGGAGGTGTGTGGTCAGTTAATGTGGATAAGATGGGGGAGGTGTGTGGTGTGTTAATGTAGGTAAGATGGGGGAGGTGTGTGGTGTGTTAATGTGGGTAAGATGGGGGAGGTGTGTGGTGTGTTAATGTGGGTAAGATGGGGGAGGTGTGTGGTGTGTTAATGTGGGTAAGATGGGGGAGGTGTGTGGTGTGTTAATGTGGGTAAGATGGGGGAGGTGTGTGGTGTGTTAATGTGGGTAAGATGGGGGAGGTGTGTGGTGTGTTAATGTAGGTAAGATGGGGGAGGTGTGTGGTGTGTTAATGTGGGTAAGATGGGGGAGGTGTGTGGTGTGTTAGTGTAGGTAAGATGGGGGAGGTGTGTGGTCAGTTAATGTGGGTAAGATGGGGGAGGTGTGTGGTGTGTTAATGTGGGTAAGATGGGGGAGGTGTGTGGTGTGTTAATGTGGGTAAGATGGGGGAGGTGTGTGGTCAGTTAATGTGAGTAAGATGGGGGAGGTGTGTGGTCAGTTAATGTAGGTAAGATGGGGGAGGTGTGTGGTGTGTTAATGTAGGTAAGATGGGGGAGGTGTGTGGTCAGTTAATGTGGATAAGATGGGGGAGGTGTGTGGTGTGTTAATGTGGGTAAGATGGGGGAGGTGTGTGGTGTGTTAATGTGGGTAAGATGGGGGAGGTGTGTGGTGTGTTAATGTGGGTAAGATGGGGGAGGTGTGTGGTGTGTTAATGTGGGTAAGATGGGGGAGGTGTGTGGTGTGTTAATGTGGGTAAGATGGGGGAGGTGTGTGGTGTGTTAATGTGGGTAAGATGGGGGAGGTGTGTGGTGTGTTAATGTAGGTAAGATGGGGGAGGTGTGTGGTCAGTTAATGTGGGTAAGATGGGGGAGGTGTGTGGTGTGTTAATGTAGGTAAGATGGGGGAGGTGTGTGGTGTGTTAATGTGGGTAAGATGGGGGAGGTGTGTGGTGTGTTAATGTAGGTAAGATGGGGGAGGTGTGTGGTCAGTTAATGTGGGTAAGATGGGGGAGGTGTGTGGTGTGTTAATGTAGGTAAGATGGGGGAGGTGTGTGGTCAGTTAATGTGGATAAGATGGGGGAGGTGTGTGGTGTGTTAATGTAGGTAAGATGGGGGAGGTGTGTGGTGTGTTAATGTGGGTAAGATGGGGGAGGTGTGTGGTGTGTTAGTGTAGGTAAGATGGGGGAGGTGTGTGGTCAGTTAATGTGGGTAAGATGGGGGAGGTGTGTGGTTAGTTAATGTAGGTAAGATGGGGGAGGTGTGTGGTGTGTTAATGTGGGTAAGATGGGGGAGGTGTGCGATGTGTTAATGTGGGTAAGATGGGGGAGGTGTGTGGTGTGTTAATGTGGGTAAGATGGGGGAGGTGTGTGGTGTGTTAATGTGGGTAAGATGGGGGAGGTGTGTGGTGTGTTAATGTGGGTAAGATGGGGGAGGTGTGTGGTGTGTTAATGTGGGTAAGATGGGGGAGGTGTGTGGTGTGTTAGTGTAGGTAAGATGGGGGAGGTGTGTGGTCAGTTAATGTGGGTGAGATGGGGGAGGTGTGTGGTCAGTTAATGTAGGTAAGATGGGGGAGGTGTGTGGTGTGTTAATGTAGGTAAGATGGGGGAGGTGTGTGGTGTGTTAATGTGGGTAAGATGGGGGAGATGTGTGTTGTGTTAATGTGGGTAAGATGGGGGAGGTGTGTGGTGTGTTAATGTGGGTAAGATGGGGGAGGTGTGTGGTGTGTTAATGTGGGTAAGATGGGGGAGGTGTGTGATGTGTTAATGTGGGTAAGATGGGGGAGGTGTGTGGTCAGTTAATGTGGGTAAGATGGGGGAGGTGTGTGGTGTGTTAATGTAGGTAAGATGGGGGAGGTGTGTGGTGTGTTAATGTGGGTAAGATGGGGGAGATGTGTGTTGTGTTAATGTGGGTAAGATGGGGGAGGTGTGTGGTGTGTTAATGTGGGTAAGATGGGGGAGGTGTGTGGTGTGTTAATGTAGGTAAGATGGGGGAGGTGTGTGGTGTGTTAATGTGGGTAAGATGGGGGAGGTGTCTGGTCAGTTAATGTGGGTAAGATGGGGGAGGTGTGTGGTGTGTTGATGTGGGTAAGATGGGGGAGGTGTGTGGTGTGTTAATGTGGGTAAGATGGGGGAGGTGTGTGGTGTGTTAATGTGGGTAAGATGGGGGAGGTGTGTGGTGTGTTAATGTGGGTAAGATGGGGGAGGTGTGTGGTGTGTTAGTGTAGGTAAGATGGGGGAGGTGTGTGGTCAGTTAATGTGGGTGAGATGGGGGAGGTGTGTGGTCAGTTAATGTAGGTAAGATGGGGGAGGTGTGTGGTGTGTTAATGTAGGTAAGATGGGGGAGGTGTGTGGTGTGTTAATGTGGGTAAGATGGGGGAGATGTGTGTTGTGTTAATGTGGGTAAGATGGGGGAGGTGTGTGGTGTGTTAATGTGGGTAAGATGGGGGAGGTGTGTGGTGTGTTAATGTGGGTAAGATGGGGGAGGTGTGTGATGTGTTAATGTGGGTAAGATGGGGGAGGTGTGTGGTCAGTTAATGTGGGTAAGATGGGGGAGGTGTGTGGTGTGTTAATGTAGGTAAGATGGGGGAGGTGTGTGGTGTGTTAATGTGGGTAAGATGGGGGAGATGTGTGTTGTGTTAATGTGGGTAAGATGGGGGAGGTGTGTGGTGTGTTAATGTGGGTAAGATGGGGGAGGTGTGTGGTGTGTTAATGTAGGTAAGATGGGGGAGGTGTGTGGTGTGTTAATGTGGGTAAGATGGGGGAGGTGTGTGGTCAGTTAATGTGGGTAAGATGGGGGAGGTGTGTGGTGTGTTAATGTGGGTAAGATGGGGGAGGTGTGTGGTGTGTTAATGTGGGTAAGATGGGGGAGGTGTGTGGTGTGTTAGTGTAGGTAAGATGGGGGGGGGGTGTGTGGTCAGTTAATGTGGGTAAGATGGGGGAGGTTTGTGGTCAGTTAATGTAGGTAAGATGGGGGAGGTGTGTGGTGTGTTAATGTGGGTAAGATGGGGGAGGTGTGTGATGTGTTAATGTGGGTAAGATGGGGGAGGTGTGTGGTGTGTTAATGTGGGTAAGATGGGGAGGTGTGTGGTGTGTTAATGTGGGTAAGATGGGGGAGGTGTGTGGTGTGTTAATGTGGGTAAGATGGGGGAGGTGTGTGGTGTGTTAATGTGGGTAAGATGGGGGAGGTGTGTGGTGTGTTAGTGTAGGTAAGATGGGGGAGGTGTGTGGTGTGTTAATGTGGGTAAGATGGGGGAGGTGTGTGGTGTGTTAATGTGGGTAAGATGGGGGAGGTGTGTGGTCAGTTAATGTGAGTAAGATGGGGGAGGTGTGTGGTGTGTTAATGTGGATAAGATGGGGGAGGTGTGTGGTCAGTTAATGTAGGTAAGATGGGGGAGGTGTGTGGTGTGTTAATGTAGGTAAGATGGGGGAGGTGTGTGGTCAGTTAATGTGGATAAGATGGGGTAGGTGTGTGGTGTGTTAATGTAGGTAAGATGGGGGAGGTGTGTGGTGTGTTAGTGTGGGTAAGATGGGGGAGGTGTGTGGTGTGTTAATGTGGGTAAGATGGGGGAGGTGTGTGGTGTGTTAATGTGGGTAAGATGGGGGAGGTGTGTGGTGTGTTAATGTGGGTAAGATGGGGGAGGTGTGTTAATTTGGGTAAGATGGGGGAGGTGTGTTAATGTGGGTAAGATGGGGGAGGTGTGTGGTGTGTTAATGTGGGTAAGATGGGGGAGGTGTGTGGTGTGTTAATGTGGGTAAGATGGGGGAGGTGTGTGGTGTGTTAATGTGGGTAAGATGGGGGAGGTGTGTGGTGTGTTAGTGTAGGTAAGATGAGGGAGGTGTGTGGTGTGTTAATGTGGGTAAGATGGGGGAGGTGTGTGGTGTGTTAATGTGGGTAAGATGGGGGAGGTGTGTGGTGTGTTAATGTGGGTAAGATGGGGGAGGTGTGTGGTGTGTTAATGTGGGTAAGATGGGGGAGGTGTGTGGTGTGTTAATGTAGGTAAGATGGGGGAGGTGTGTGGTGTGTTAATGTGGGTAAGATGGGGGAGGTGTGTGGTGTGTTAGTGTAGGTAAGATGGGGGAGGTGTGTGGTCAGTTAATGTGGGTAAGATGGGGGAGGTGTGTGGTTAGTTAATGTAGGTAAGATGGGGGAGGTGTGTGGTGTGTTAATGTGGGTAAGATGGGGGAGGTGTGTGGTGTGTTAATGTGGGTAAGATGGGGGAGGTGTGTGGTGTGTTAATGTGGGTAAGATGGGGGAGGTGTGTGGTGTGTTAATGTGGGTAAGATGGGGGAGGTGTGTGGTGTGTTAATGTGGGTAAGATGGGGGAGGTGTGTGGTGTGTTAATGTGGGTAAGATGGGGGAGGTGTGTGGTGTGTTAGTGTAGGTAAGATGGGGGAGGTGTGTGGTCAGTTAATGTGGGTGAGATGGGGGAGGTGTGTGGTCAGTTAATGTAGGTAAGATGGGGGAGGTGTGTGGTGTGTTAATGTAGGTAAGATGGGGGAGGTGTGTGGTGTGTTAATGTGGGTAAGATGGGGGAGGTGTGTGTGTGTTAATGTGGGTAAGATGGGGGAGGTGTGTGGTGTGTTAATGTGGGTAAGATGGGGGAGGTGTGTGGTGTGTTAATGTGGGTAAGATGGGGGAGGTGTGTGTGTGTTAATGTGGGTAAGATGGGGGAGGTGTGTGGTCAGTTAATGTGGGTAAGATGGGGGAGGTGTGTGGTGTGTTAATGTAGGTAAGATGGGGGAGGTGTGTGGTGTGTTAATGTGGGTAAGATGGGGGAGATGTGTGTTGTGTTAATGTGGGTAAGATGGTGGAGGTGTGTGGTGTGTTAATGTGGGTAAGATGGGGGAGGTGTGTGGTGTGTTAATGTAGGTAAGATGGGGGAGGTGTGTGGTGTGTTAATGTGGGTAAGATGGGGGAGGTGTGTGGTCAGTTAATGTGGGTAAGATGGGGGAGGTGTGTGGTGTGTTAATGTGGGTAAGATGGGGGAGGTGTGTGGTGTGTTAATGTGGGTAAGATGGGGGAGGTGTGTGGTGTGTTAGTGTAGGTAAGATGGGGGGGGTGTGTGGTCAGTTAATGTGGGTAAGATGGGGGAGGTGTGTGGTCAGTTAATGTAGGTAAGATGGGGGAGGTGTGTGGTGTGTTAATGTGGGTAAGATGGGGGAGGTGTGTGATGTGTTAATGTGGGTAAGATGGGGGAGGTGTGTGGTGTGTTAATGTGGGTAAGATGGGGGAGGTGTGTGGTGTGTTAATGTGGGTAAGATGGGGGAGGTGTGTGGTGTGTTAATGTGGGTAAGATGGGGGAGGTGTGTGGTGTGTTAATGTGGGTAAGATGGGGGAGGTGTGTGGTGTGTTAGTGTAGGTAAGATGGGGGAGGTGTGTGGTGTGTTAATGTGGGTAAGATGGGGGAGGTGTGTGGTGTGTTAATGTGGGTAAGATGGGGGAGGTGTGTGGTCAGTTAATGTGAGTAAGATGGGGGAGGTGTGTGGTGTGTTAATGTGGATAAGATGGGGGAGGTGTGTGGTCAGTTAATGTAGGTAAGATGGGGGAGGTGTGTGGTGTGTTAATGTAGGTAAGATGGGGGAGGTGTGTGGTCAGTTAATGTGGTAAGATGGGGGAGGTGTGTGGTGTGTTAATGTAGGTAAGATGGGGGAGGTGTGTGGTGTGTTAATGTGGGTAAGATGGGGGAGGTGTGTGGTGTGTTAATGTGGGTAAGATGGGGGAGGTGTGTGGTGTGTTAATGTGGGTAAGATGGGGGAGGTGTGTGGTGTGTTAATGTGGGTAAGATGGGGGAGGTGTGTTATTGGTAAGATGGGGAGGTGTGTTAATGTGGGTAAGATGGGGGAGGTGTGTGGTGTGTTAATGTGGGTAAGATGGGGGAGGTGTGTGGTGTGTTAATGTGGGTAAGATGGGGGAGGTGTGTGGTGTGTTAATGTGGGTAAGATGGGGGAGGTGTGTGGTGTGTTAATGTGGGTAAGATGGGGGAGGTGTGTGGTGTGTTAATGTGGGTAAGATGGGGGAGGTGTGTGGTGTGTTAATGTGGGTAAGATGGGGGAGGTGTGTGGTGTGTTAATGTGGGTAAGATGGGGGAGGTGTGTGGTGTGTTAATGTGGGTAAGATGGGGGAGGTGTGTGGTCAGTTAATGTGGGTAAGATGGGGGAGGTGTGTGGTGTGTTAATGTGGGTAAGATGGGGGAGGTGTGTGGTGTGTTAATGTGGGTAAGATGGGGGAGGTGTGTGGTGTGTTAATGTGGGTAAGATGGGGGAGGTGTGTGGTGTGTTAATGTGGGTAAGATGGGGGAGGTGTGTGGTGTGTTATTGTGGGTAAGATGGGGGAGGTGTGTGGTCAGTTAATGTGGGTGAGATGGGGGAGGTGTGTGGTCGTTAAGTGGGTAAGATGGGGGAGGTGTGTGGTGTGTTAATGTAGGTAAGATGGGGGAGGTGTGTGGTGTGTTAATGTGGGTAAGATGGGGGAGGTGTTGTGTGTTAATGTGGGTAAGATGGGGGAGGTGTGTGGTGTGTTAATGTGGGTAAGATGGGGGAGGTGTGTGGTGTGTTAATGTGGGTAAGATGGGGGAGGTGTGTGGTGTGTTAATGTGGGTAAGATGGGGGAGGTGTGTGGTCGTTAATGTGGGTAAGATGGGGGAGGTGTGTGGTGTGTTAATGTAGGTAAGATGGGGGAGGTGTGTGGTGTGTTAATGTGGGTAAGATGGGGGAGGTGTGTGGTGTGTTAATGTGGGTAAGATGGGGGAGGTGTGTGGTGTGTTAATGTGGGTAAGATGGGGGAGGTGTGTGGTGTGTTAATGTAGGTAAGATGGGGGAGGTGTGTGGTGTGTTAATGTGGGTAAGATGGGGGAGGTGTGTGTGTTATGTGGTAGATGGGGGGGGTGTGGTTAATGTGGGTAAGATGGGGGAGGTGTGTGGTGTGTTAATGTGGGTAAGATGGGGGAGGTGTGTGGTGTGTTAATGTGGGTAAGATGGGGGAGGTGTGTGGTGTGTTAGTGTAGGTAAGATGGGGGAGGGTGTGTGGTCAGTTAATGTGGGTAAGATGGGGGAGGTGTGTGGTCAGTTAATGTTGGTAAGATGGGGGAGGTGTGTGGTGTGTTAATGTGGGTAAGATGGGGGAGGTGTGTGGTGTGTTAATGTGGGTAAGATGGGGGAGGTGTGTGGTGTGTTAATGTGGGTAAGATGGGGGAGGTGTGTGGTGTGTTAATGTGGGTAAGATGGGGGAGGTGTGTGGTGTGTTAATGTGGGTAAGATGGGGGAGGTGTGTGGTGTGTTAATGTGGGTAAGATGGGGGAGGTGTGTGGTGTGTTAGTGTAGGTAAGATGGGGGAGGTGTGTGGTGTGTTAATGTGGGTAAGATGGGGGAGGTGTGTGGTGTGTTAATGTGGGTAAGATGGGGGAGGTGTGTGGTCAGTTAATGTGAGTAAGATGGGGGAGGTGTGTGGTGTGTTAATGTGGATAAGATGGGGGAGGTGTGTGGTCAGTTAATGTAGGTAAGATGGGGGAGGTGTGTGGTGTGTTAATGTAGGTAAGATGGGGGAGGTGTGTGGTCAGTTAATGTGGATAAGATGGGGTAGGTGTGTGGTGTGTTAATGTAGGTAAGATGGGGGAGGTGTGTGGTGTGTTAGTGTGGGTAAGATGGGGGAGGTGTGTGGTGTGTTAATGTGGGTAAGATGGGGGAGGTGTGTGGTGTGTTAATGTGGGTAAGATGGGGGAGGTGTGTGGTGTGTTAATGTGGGTAAGATGGGGGAGGTGTGTTAATTTGGGTAAGATGGGGGAGGTGTGTTAATGTGGGTAAGATGGGGGAGGTGTGTGGTGTGTTAATGTGGGTAAGATGGGGGAGGTGTGTGGTGTGTTAATGTGGGTAAGATGGGGGAGGTGTGTGGTGTGTTAATGTGGGTAAGATGGGGGAGGTGTGTGGTGTGTTAGTGTAGGTAAGATGAGGGAGGTGTGTGGTGTGTTAATGTGGGTAAGATGGGGGAGGTGTGTGGTGTGTTAATGTGGGTAAGATGGGGGAGATGTGTGTTGTGTTAATGTGGGTAAGATGGGGGAGGTGTGTGGTGTGTTAATGTGGGTAAGATGGGGGAGGTGTGTGGTGTGTTAATGTAGGTAAGATGGGGGAGGTGTGTGGTGTGTTAATGTGGGTAAGATGGGGGAGGTGTGTGGTGTGTTAGTGTAGGTAAGATGGGGGAGGTGTGTGGTCAGTTAATGTGGGTAAGATGGGGGAGGTGTGTGGTTAGTTAATGTAGGTAAGATGGGGGAGGTGTGTGGTGTGTTAATGTGGGTAAGATTGGGGAGGTGTGCGATGTGTTAATGTGGGTAAGATGGGGGAGGTGTGTGGTGTGTTAATGTGGGTAAGATGGGGGAGGTGTGTGGTGTGTTAATGTGGGTAAGATGGGGGAGGTGTGTGGTGTGTTAATGTGGGTAAGATGGGGGAGGTGTGTGGTGTGTTAATGTGGGTAAGATGGGGGAGGTGTGTGGTGTGTTAGTGTAGGTAAGATGGGGGAGGTGTGTGGTCAGTTAATGTGGGTGAGATGGGGGAGGTGTGTGGTCAGTTAATGTAGGTAAGATGGGGGAGGTGTGTGGTGTGTTAATGTAGGTAAGATGGGGGAGGTGTGTGGTGTGTTAATGTGGGTAAGATGGGGGAGATGTGTGTTGTGTTAATGTGGGTAAGATGGGGGAGGTGTGTGGTGTGTTAATGTGGGTAAGATGGGGGAGGTGTGTGGTGTGTTAATGTGGGTAAGATGGGGGAGGTGTGTGATGTGTTAATGTGGGTAAGATGGGGGAGGTGTGTGGTCAGTTAATGTGGGTAAGATGGGGGAGGTGTGTGGTGTGTTAATGTAGGTAAGATGGGGGAGGTGTGTGGTGTGTTAATGTGGGTAAGATGGGGGAGATGTGTGTTGTGTTAATGTGGGTAAGATGGGGGAGGTGTGTGGTGTGTTAATGTGGGTAAGATGGGGGAGGTGTGTGGTGTGTTAATGTAGGTAAGATGGGGGAGGTGTGTGGTGTGTTAATGTGGGTAAGATGGGGGAGGTGTGTGGTCAGTTAATGTGGGTAAGATGGGGGAGGTGTGTGGTGTGTTAATGTGGGTAAGATGGGGGAGGTGTGTGGTGTGTTAATGTGGGTAAGATGGGGGAGGTGTGTGGTGTGTTAGTGTAGGTAAGATGGGGGGGGGTGTGTGGTCAGTTAATGTGGGTAAGATGGGGGAGGTGTGTGGTCAGTTAATGTAGGTAAGATGGGGGAGGTGTGTGGTGTGTTAATGTGGGTAAGATGGGGGAGGTGTGTGATGTGTTAATGTGGGTAAGATGGGGGAGGTGTGTGGTGTGTTAATGTGGGTAAGATGGGGAGGTGTGTGGTGTGTTAATGTGGGTAAGATGGGGGAGGTGTGTGGTGTGTTAATGTGGGTAAGATGGGGGAGGTGTGTGGTGTGTTAATGTGGGTAAGATGGGGGAGGTGTGTGGTGTGTTAGTGTAGGTAAGATGGGGGAGGTGTGTGGTGTGTTAATGTGGGTAAGATGGGGGAGGTGTGTGGTGTGTTAATGTGGGTAAGATGGGGGAGGTGTGTGGTCAGTTAATGTGAGTAAGATGGGGGAGGTGTGTGGTGTGTTAATGTGGATAAGATGGGGGAGGTGTGTGGTCAGTTAATGTAGGTAAGATGGGGGAGGTGTGTGGTGTGTTAATGTAGGTAAGATGGGGGAGGTGTGTGGTCAGTTAATGTGGATAAGATGGGGGAGGTGTGTGGTGTGTTAATGTAGGTAAGATGGGGGAGGTGTGTGGTGTGTTAGTGTGGGTAAGATGGGGGAGGTGTGTGGTGTGTTAATGTGGGTAAGATGGGGGAGGTGTGTGGTGTGTTAATGTGGGTAAGATGGGGGAGGTGTGTGGTGTGTTAATGTGGGTAAGATGGGGGAGGTGTGTTAATTTGGGTAAGATGGGGGAGGTGTGTTAATGTGGGTAAGATGGGGGAGGTGTGTGGTGTGTTAATGTGGGTAAGATGGGGGAGGTGTGTGGTGTGTTAATGTGGGTAAGATGGGGGAGGTGTGTGGTGTGTTAATGTGGGTAAGATGGGGGAGGTGTGTGGTGTGTTAGTGTAGGTAAGATGAGGGAGGTGTGTGGTGTGTTAATGTGGGTAAGATGGGGGAGGTGTGTGGTGTGTTAATGTGGGTAAGATGGGGGAGGTGTGTGGTGTGTTAATGTGGGTAAGATGGGGGAGGTGTGTGGTCAGTTAATGTGAGTAAGATGGGGGAGGTGTGTGGTCAGTTAATGTAGGTAAGATGGTGGAGGTGTGTGGTGTGTTAATGTAGGTAAGATGGGGGAGGTGTGTGGTCAGTTAATGTGGATAAGATGGGGGAGGTGTGTGGTGTGTTAATGTAGGTAAGATGGGGGAGGTGTGTGGTGTGTTAATGTGGGTAAGATGGGGGAGTTGTGTGGTGTGTTAATGTGGGTAAGATGGGGGAGGTGTGTGGTGTGTTAATGTGGGTAAGATGGGGGAGGTGTGTGGTGTGTTAACGTGGGTAAGATGGGGGAGGTGTGTGGTGTGTTAATGTGGGTAAGATGGGGGAGGTGTGTGGTGTGTTAATGTGGGTAAGATGGGGGAGGTGTGTGGTGTGTTAGTGTAGGTAAGATGGGGGAGGTGTGTGGTCAGTTAATGTGGGTGAGATGGGGGAGGTGTGTGGTCAGTTAATGTAGGTAAGATGGGGGAGGTGTGTGGTGTGTTAATGTAGGTAAGATGGGGGAGGTGTGTGGTGTGTTAATGGGGGTAAGATGGGGGAGGTGTATGGTGTGTTAATGTGGGTAAGATGGGGGAGGTGTGTGGTGTGTTAATGTGGGTAAGATGGGGGAGGTGTGTGGTGTGTTAATGTAGGTAAGATGGGGGAGGTGTGTGGTGTGTTAATGTAAGTAAGAAAGATGGGGAAGGTGTGTGGTGTGTTAATGTAGGTAAGATGGGGGAGGTGTGTGGTGTGTTAATGTAGGTATGATGGGGGAGGTGTGTGGTGTGTTAATGTAGGTAAGATGGGGGAGGTGTGTGGTGTGTTAATGTGGGTAAGATGGGGGAGGTGTGTGGTGTGTTAATGTGGGTAAGATGGGGGAGGTGTGTGGTGTGTTAATGTGGGTAAGATGGGGGAGGTGTGTGGTGTGTTAATGTGGGTAAGATGGTGGAGGTGTGTGGTGTGTTAATGTGGGTGAGATGGGGGAGGTGTGTGGTGTGTTAGTGTAGGTAAGATGGGGGAGGTGTGTGGTCAGTTAATGTGGGTAAGATGGGGGAGGTGTGTGGTCAGTTAATGTGGGTAAGATGGGGGAGGTGTGTGGTGTGTTAATGTGGATAAGATGGGGGAGGTGTGTGGTGTGTTAATGTGGGTAAGATGGGGGAGGTCTGTGGTCAGTTAATGTGGGTAAGATGGGGGAGGTGTGTGGTGTGTTAATGTGGGTAAGATGGGGGAGGTCTGTGGTCAGTTAATGTGGGTAAGATGGGGGAGGTGTGTGGTGTGTTAATGTGAGTAAGATGGGGGAGGTGTGTGGTGTGTTAGTGTGGGTAAGATGGGGGAGGTGTGTGGTGTGTTAATGTAGGTTAGATGGGGGAGGTGTGTGGTGTGTTAATGTGGGTAAGATGGGGGAGGTGTGTCGTGTGTTAATGTGGGTAAGATGGGGGAGGTGTGTGGTGTGTTAATGTAGGTAAGATGGGGGAGGTGTGTGGTGTGTTAATGTGAGTAAGATGGGGGAGGTGTGTGGTGTGTTAATGTAGGTAAGATGGGGGAGGTGTGTGGTCAGTTAATGTGGGTAAGATGGGGGAGGTGTGTGGTGTGTTAATGTAGGTAAGATGGGGGAGGTGTGTGGTCAGTTAATGTGGATAAGATGGGGTAGGTGTGTGGTGTGTTAATGTAGGTAAGATGGGGGAGGTGTGTGGTGTGTTAGTGTGGGTAAGATGGGGGAGGTGTGTGGTGTGTTAATGTGGGTAAGATGGGGGAGGTGTGTGGTGTGTTAATGTGGGTAAGATGGGGGAGGTGTGTGGTGTGTTAATGTGGGTAAGATGGGGGAGGTGTGTTAATTTGGGTAAGATGGGGGAGGTGTGTTAATGTGGGTAAGATGGGGGAGGTGTGTGGTGTGTTAATGTGGGTAAGATGGGGGAGGTGTGTGGTGTGTTAATGTGGGTAAGATGGGGGAGGTGTGTGGTGTGTTAATGTGGGTAAGATGGGGGAGGTGTGTGGTGTGTTAGTGTAGGTAAGATGAGGGAGGTGTGTGGTGTGTTAATGTGGGTAAGATGGGGGAGGTGTGTGGTGTGTTAATGTGGGTAAGATGGGGGAGATGTGTGGTGTGTTAATGTGGGTAAGATGGGGGAGGTGTGTGGTGTGTTAATGTGGGTAAGATGGGGGAGGTGTGTGGTGTGTTAATGTAGGTAAGATGGGGGAGGTGTGTGGTGTGTTAATGTGGGTAAGATGGGGGAGGTGTGTGGTGTGTTAGTGTAGGTAAGATGGGGGAGGTGTGTGGTCAGTTAATGTGGGTAAGATGGGGGAGGTGTGTGGTTAGTTAATGTAGGTAAGATGGGGGAGGTGTGTGGTGTGTTAATGTGGGTAAGATGGGGAGGTGTGCGATGTGTTAATGTGGGTAAGATGGGGGAGGTGTGTGGTGTGTTAATGTGGGTAAGATGGGGGAGGTGTGTGGTGTGTTAATGTGGGTAAGATGGGGGAGGTGTGTGGTGTGTTAATGTGGGTAAGATGGGGGAGGTGTGTGGTGTGTTAATGTGGGTAAGATGGGGGAGGTGTGTGGTGTGTTAGTGTAGGTAAGATGGGGGAGGTGTGTGGTCAGTTAATGTGGGTGAGATGGGGGAGGTGTGTGGTCAGTTAATGTAGGTAAGATGGGGGAGGTGTGTGGTGTGTTAATGTAGGTAAGATGGGGGAGGTGTGTGGTGTGTTAATGTGGGTAAGATGGGGGAGATGTGTGTTGTGTTAATGTGGGTAAGATGGGGGAGGTGTGTGGTGTGTTAATGTGGGTAAGATGGGGGAGGTGTGTGGTGTGTTAATGTGGGTAAGATGGGGGAGGTGTGTGATGTGTTAATGTGGGTAAGATGGGGGAGGTGTGTGGTCAGTTAATGTGGGTAAGATGGGGGAGGTGTGTGGTGTGTTAATGTAGGTAAGATGGGGGAGGTGTGTGGTGTGTTAATGTGGGTAAGATGGGGGAGATGTGTGTTGTGTTAATGTGGGTAAGATGGGGGAGGTGTGTGGTGTGTTAATGTGGGTAAGATGGGGGAGGTGTGTGGTGTGTTAATGTAGGTAAGATGGGGGAGGTGTGTGGTGTGTTAATGTGGGTAAGATGGGGGAGGTGTGTGGTCAGTTAATGTGGGTAAGATGGGGGAGGTGTGTGGTGTGTTAATGTGGGTAAGATGGGGGAGGTGTGTGGTGTGTTAATGTGGGTAAGATGGGGGAGGTGTGTGGTGTGTTAGTGTAGGTAAGATGGGGGGGGGTGTGTGGTCAGTTAATGTGGGTAAGATGGGGGAGGTGTGTGGTCAGTTAATGTAGGTAAGATGGGGGAGGTGTGTGGTGTGTTAATGTGGGTAAGATGGGGGAGGTGTGTGATGTGTTAATGTGGGTAAGATGGGGGAGGTGTGTGGTGTGTTAATGTGGGTAAGATGGGGAGGTGTGTGGTGTGTTAATGTGGGTAAGATGGGGGAGGTGTGTGGTGTGTTAATGTGGGTAAGATGGGGGAGGTGTGTGGTGTGTTAATGTGGGTAAGATGGGGGAGGTGTGTGGTGTGTTAGTGTAGGTAAGATGGGGGAGGTGTGTGGTGTGTTAATGTGGGTAAGATGGGGGAGGTGTGTGGTGTGTTAATGTGGGTAAGATGGGGGAGGTGTGTGGTCAGTTAATGTGAGTAAGATGGGGGAGGTGTGTGGTGTGTTAATGTGGATAAGATGGGGGAGGTGTGTGGTCAGTTAATGTAGGTAAGATGGGGGAGGTGTGTGGTGTGTTAATGTAGGTAAGATGGGGGAGGTGTGTGGTCAGTTAATGTGGATAAGATGGGGGAGGTGTGTGGTGTGTTAATGTAGGTAAGATGGGGGAGGTGTGTGGTGTGTTAGTGTGGGTAAGATGGGGGAGGTGTGTGGTGTGTTAATGTGGGTAAGATGGGGGAGGTGTGTGGTGTGTTAATGTGGGTAAGATGGGGGAGGTGTGTGGTGTGTTAATGTGGGTAAGATGGGGGAGGTGTGTTAATTTGGGTAAGATGGGGGAGGTGTGTTAATGTGGGTAAGATGGGGGAGGTGTGTGGTGTGTTAATGTGGGTAAGATGGGGGAGGTGTGTGGTGTGTTAATGTGGGTAAGATGGGGGAGGTGTGTGGTGTGTTAATGTGGGTAAGATGGGGGAGGTGTGTGGTGTGTTAGTGTAGGTAAGATGAGGGAGGTGTGTGGTGTGTTAATGTGGGTAAGATGGGGGAGGTGTGTGGTGTGTTAATGTGGGTAAGATGGGGGAGGTGTGTGGTGTGTTAATGTGGGTAAGATGGGGGAGGTGTGTGGTCAGTTAATGTGAGTAAGATGGGGGAGGTGTGTGGTCAGTTAATGTAGGTAAGATGGTGGAGGTGTGTGGTGTGTTAATGTAGGTAAGATGGGGGAGGTGTGTGGTCAGTTAATGTGGATAAGATGGGGGAGGTGTGTGGTGTGTTAATGTAGGTAAGATGGGGGAGGTGTGTGGTGTGTTAATGTGGGTAAGATGGGGGAGTTGTGTGGTGTGTTAATGTGGGTAAGATGGGGGAGGTGTGTGGTGTGTTAATGTGGGTAAGATGGGGGAGGTGTGTGGTGTGTTAACGTGGGTAAGATGGGGGAGGTGTGTGGTGTGTTAATGTGGGTAAGATGGGGGAGGTGTGTGGTGTGTTAATGTGGGTAAGATGGGGGAGGTGTGTGGTGTGTTAGTGTAGGTAAGATGGGGGAGGTGTGTGGTCAGTTAATGTGGGTGAGATGGGGGAGGTGTGTGGTCAGTTAATGTAGGTAAGATGGGGGAGGTGTGTGGTGTGTTAATGTAGGTAAGATGGGGGAGGTGTGTGGTGTGTTAATGGGGGTAAGATGGGGGAGGTGTATGGTGTGTTAATGTGGGTAAGATGGGGGAGGTGTGTGGTGTGTTAATGTGGGTAAGATGGGGGAGGTGTGTGGTGTGTTAATGTAGGTAAGATGGGGGAGGTGTGTGGTGTGTTAATGTAAGTAAGAAGATGGGGTAGGTGTGTGGTGTGTTAATGTAGGTAAGATGGGGGAGGTGTGTGGTGTGTTAATGTAGGTATGATGGGGGAGGTGTGTGGTGTGTTAATGTAGGTAAGATGGGGGAGGTGTGTGGTGTGTTAATGTGGGTAAGATGGGGGAGGTGTGTGGTGTGTTAATGTGGGTAAGATGGGGGAGGTGTGTGGTGTGTTAATGTGGGTAAGATGGGGGAGGTGTGTGGTGTGTTAATGTGGGTAAGATGGTGGAGGTGTGTGGTGTGTTAATGTGGGTAAGATGGGGGAGGTGTGTGGTGTGTTAGTGTAGGTAAGATGGGGGAGGTGTGTGGTCAGTTAATGTGGGTAAGATGGGGGAGGTGTGTGGTCAGTTAATGTGGGTAAGATGGGGGAGGTGTGTGGTGTGTTAATGTGGATAAGATGGGGGAGGTGTGTGGTGTGTTAATGTGGGTAAGATGGGGGAGGTCTGTGGTCAGTTAATGTGGGTAAGATGGGGGAGGTGTGTGGTGTGTTAATGTGGGTAAGATGGGGGAGGTCTGTGGTCAGTTAATGTGGGTAAGATGGGGGAGGTGTGTGGTGTGTTAATGTGAGTAAGATGGGGGAGGTGTGTGGTGTGTTAGTGTGGGTAAGATGGGGGAGGTGTGTGGTGTGTTAATGTAGGTTAGATGGGGGAGGTGTGTGGTGTGTTAATGTGGGTAAGATGGGGGAGGTGTGTCGTGTGTTAATGTGGGTAAGATGGGGGAGGTGTGTGGTGTGTTAATGTAGGTAAGATGGGGGAGGTGTGTGGTGTGTTAATGTGAGTAAGATGGGGGAGGTGTGTGGTGTGTTAATGTAGGTAAGATGGGGGAGGTGTGTGGTCAGTTAATGTGGGTAAGATGGGGGAGGTGTGTGGTGTGTTAATGTAGGTAAGATGGGGGAGGTGTGTGGTGTGTTAATGTGGGTAAGATGGGGGAGGTGTGTGGTGTGTTAATGTAGGTAAGATGGGGAGGTGTGTGGTGTGTTAATGTGGGTAAGATGGGGGAGGTGTGTGGTGTGTTAATGTGGGTAAGATGGGGGAGGTGTGTGGTGTGTTAATGTGGGTAAGATGGGGGAGGTGTGTGGTGTGTTAATGTGGGTAAGATGGGGGAGGTGTGTGGTGTGTTAATGTGGGTAAGATGGGGGAGGTGTGTGGTGTGTTAATGTGGGTAAGATGGGGGAGGTGTGTGGTGTGTTAATGTGGGTAAGATGGGGGAGGTGTGTGGTGTGTTAATGTGGGTAAGATGGGGGAGGTGTGTGGTGTGTTAATGTGGGTAAGATGGGGGAGGTGTGTGGTGTGTTAATGTGGGTAAGATGGGGGAGGTGTGTGGTGTGTTAATGTGGGTAAGATGGGGGAGGTGTGTGGTGTGTTAATGTGGGTAAGATGGGGGAGGTGTGTGGTGTGTTAATGTGGGTAAGATGGGGGAGGTGTGTGGTGTGTTAATGTGGGTAAGATGGGGGAGGTGTGTGGTGTGTTAATGTGGGTAAGATGGGGGAGGTGTGTGGTGTGTTAATGTGGGTAAGATGGGGGAGGTGTGTGGTGTGTTAATGTGGGTAAGATGGGGGAGGTGTGTGGTGTGTTAATGTGGGTAAGATGGGGGAGGTGTGTGGTGTGTTAATGTGGGTAAGATGGGGGAGGTGTGTGGTGTGTTAATGTGGGTAAGATGGGGGAGGTGTGTGGTGTGTTAATGTGGGTAAGATGGGGGAGGTGTGTGGTGTGTTAATGTGGGTAAGATGGGGGAGGTGTGTGGTGTGTTAATGTGGGTAAGATGGGGGAGGTGTGTGGTGTGTTAATGTGGGTAAGATGGGGGAGGTGTGTGGTGTGTTAATGTGGGTAAGATGGGGGAGGTGTGTGGTGTGTTAATGTGGGTAAGATGGGGGAGGTGTGTGGTGTGTTAATGTGGGTAAGATGGGGGAGGTGTGTGGTGTGTTAATGTGGGTAAGATGGGGGAGGTGTGTGGTGTGTTAATGTGGGTAAGATGGGGGAGGTGTGTGGTGTGTTAATGTGGGTAAGATGGGGGAGGTGTGTGGTGTGTTAATGTGGGTAAGATGGGGGAGGTGTGTGGTGTGTTAATGTGGGTAAGATGGGGGAGGTGTGTGGTGTGTTAATGTGGGTAAGATGGGGGAGGTGTGTGGTGTGTTAATGTGGGTAAGATGGGGGAGGTGTGTGGTGTGTTAATGTGGGTAAGATGGGGGAGGTGTGTGGTGTGTTAATGTGGGTAAGATGGGGGAGGTGTGTGGTGTGTTAATGTGGGTAAGATGGGGGAGGTGTGTGGTGTGTTAATGTGGGTAAGATGGGGGAGGTGTGTGGTGTGTTAATGTGGGTAAGATGGGGGAGGTGTGTGGTGTGTTAATGTGGGTAAGATGGGGGAGGTGTGTGGTGTGTTAATGTGGGTAAGATGGGGGAGGTGTGTGGTGTGTTAATGTGGGTAAGATGGGGGAGGTGTGTGGTGTGTTAATGTGGGTAAGATGGGGGAGGTGTGTGGTGTGTTAATGTGGGTAAGATGGGGGAGGTGTGTGGTGTGTTAATGTGGGTAAGATGGGGGAGGTGTGTGGTGTGTTAATGTAGGTAAGATGGGGGAGGTGTGTGGTGTGTTAATGTGGGTAAGATGGGGGAGGTGTGTGGTGTGTTAATGTGGGTAAGATGGGGGAGGTGTGTGGTGTGTTAATGTGGGTAAGATGGGGGAGGTGTGTGGTGTGTTAATGTGGGTAAGATGGGGGAGGTGTGTGGTGTGTTAATGTGGTAAGATGGGGGAGGTGTGTGGTGTGTTAATGTGGGTAAGATGGGGGAGGTGTGTGGTGTGTTAATGTGGGTAAGATGGGGGAGGTGTGTGGTGTGTTAATGTGGGTAAGATGGGGGAGGTGTGTGGTGTGTTAATGTGGGTAAGATGGGGGAGGTGTGTGGTGTGTTAATGTGGGTAAGATGGGGGAGGTGTGTGGTGTGTTAATGTGGGTAAGATGGGGGAGGTGTGTGGTGTGTTAATGTGGGTAAGATGGGGGAGGTGTGTGGTGTGTTAATGTGGGTAAGATGGGGGAGGTGTGTGGTGTGTTAATGTGGGTAAGATGGGGGAGGTGTGTGGTGTGTTAATGTAGGTAAGATGGGGGAGGTGTGTGGTCAGTTAATGTGGGTAAGATGGGGGAGGTGTGTGGTGTGTTAATGTGGTAAGATGGGGGAGGTGTGTGGTGTGTTAATGTGGGTAAGATGGGGGAGGTGTGTGGTGTGTTAATGTGGGTAAGATGGGGGAGGTGTGTGGTGTGTTAATGTGGGTAAGATGGGGGAGGTGTGTGGTGTGTTAATGTGGGTAAGATGGGGGAGGTGTGTGGTGTGTTAATGTGGGTAAGATGGGGGAGGTGTGTGGTGTGTTAATGTGGGTAAGATGGGGGAGGTGTGTGGTGTGTTAATGTGGGTAAGATGGGGGAGGTGTGTGGTGTGTTAATGTGGGTAAGATGGGGGAGGTGTGTGGTGTGTTAATGTAGGTAAGATGGGGGAGGTGTGTGGTGTGTTAATGTGGGTAAGATGGGGGAGGTGTGTGGTGTGTTAATGTGGGTAAGATGGGGGAGGTGTGTGGTGTGTTAATGTGGGTAAGATGGGGGAGGTGTGTGGTGTGTTAATGTGGGTAAGATGGGGGAGGTGTGTGGTGTGTTAATGTGGGTAAGATGGGGGAGGTGTGTGGTGTGTTAATGTGGGTAAGATGGGGGAGGTGTGTGGTGTGTTAATGTGGGTAAGATGGGGGAGGTGTGTGGTGTGTTAATGTAGGTAAGATGGGGGAGGTGTGTGGTGTGTTAATGTGGGTAAGATGGGGGAGGTGTGTGGTGTGTTAATGTGGGTAAGATGGGGGAGGTGTGTGGTGTGTTAATGTGGGTAAGATGGGGGAGGTGTGTGGTGTGTTAATGTGGGTAAGATGGGGGAGGTGTGTGGTGTGTTAATGTGGGTAAGATGGGGGAGGTGTGTGGTGTGTTAATGTGGGTAAGATGGGGGAGGTGTGTGGTGTGTTAATGTGGGTAAGATGGGGGAGGTGTGTGGTGTGTTAATGTGGGTAAGATGGGGGAGGTGTGTGGTGTGTTAATGTGGGTAAGATGGGGGAGGTGTGTGGTGTGTTAATGTGGGTAAGATGGGGGAGGTGTGTGGTGTGTTAATGTGGGTAAGATGGGGGAGGTGTGTGGTGTGTTAATGTGGGTAAGATGGGGGAGGTGTGTGGTGTGTTAATGTGGGTAAGATGGGGGAGGTGTGTGGTGTGTTAATGTGGGTAAGATGGGGGAGGTGTGTGGTGTGTTAATGTGGGTAAGATGGGGGAGGTGTGTGGTGTGTTAATGTGGGTAAGATGGGGGAGGTGTGTGGTGTGTTAATGTGGGTAAGATGGGGGAGGTGTGTGGTGTGTTAATGTGGGTAAGATGGGGGAGGTGTGTGGTGTGTTAATGTGGGTAAGATGGGGGAGGTGTGTGGTGTGTTAATGTGGGTAAGATGGGGGAGGTGTGTGGTGTGTTAATGTGGGTAAGATGGGGGAGGTGTGTGGTGTGTTAATGTGGGTAAGATGGGGGAGGTGTGTGGTGTGTTAATGTGGGTAAGATGGGGGAGGTGTGTGGTGTGTTAATGTGGGTAAGATGGGGGAGGTGTGTGGTCAGTTAATGTGGGTAAGATGGGGGAGGTGTGTGGTGTGTTAATGTGGGTAAGATGGGGGAGGTTTGTGTGT
>CAUDMG010000057.1:0-50854 GCA_958450375.1 Homarus gammarus
GTACCGACCTCTATAACACAGCACTGAGCTCACCGACTCAGCACTGAACTCACCTACACAGCACTGAGCTAACTAACACAGCACTGAGCTCACTAGCACAGCACTGAGTACAATTCTGGTCACACTGCCTCCTTATGTAACGGTAAAAAAATGTTAAGTGTACAGTGTGCTATATCCAGCTTGCCCTTAGCTGATTGCCAGGCCTTTGTGACCCAGTTTCCTATGATAGTGAAGCTCTGTTGTCTGACTCACCACCGCCAGTGTTACCAAGTCATATGTTTATATTAACGTGACACTAAACACTGCAACAATGTGAGTTAATAGAAAATAATAACAGTAAATATAGTTACATTCCACAGACCCATCCCTCCCCTTCTCCCTCGCCTCAGCCTCCCTCCCTCCCCATAGCCTACCTCCCTCCCCTCAGCCTACCTCCCTCCCCTCACCTAACCTCCCTCCCCTTATATTAGCCTTTCTTCCCTCACCCCCCCCCCTTACTCCCCAAACATCACGTCAGGAAAGCTGGTACCCTGCTGCCATAAACAAACACACAACAACAGGTATGCACTTGTGACCGACAGCTCTGATTGCCTCATTACAATAGTTCCCGTGATGAAAGCCAAATTGTTTAATCTATATGTTGTTACGAACCCCGCCACCAATTGTCATGATCTACCTACCCAGCACTACGAACCACGCCATCTATTGTCTTGATCTACCTACCCAGCACCACGAGCAACGCCATCTAGGGACGAAACACGAGTATGACTCGTCTTAGTTACCACTCCCGGGTTTCCCTTCTCCATATCCTGGTTGTTGCGTCACCTCCTCAAAGTCTTCTTTGTCAGCTCCAATTCGAGGAGAGAGCACTTCACTCTGGGAAGTGACCACAGGATCACCTATCCTGGAAACCTACGGCACAGTGACTACCTACCGTCTTCTACAATACTCAGCCTTGCTCGTCAGCCATCTCAGCTCCGCACTTAAGTATTTGTAATCTTATATTGCCTCCCCCACGTCCACTTGCTTCAAATTATTGTATGTTGTATAAATATGCATATACTGTTAATGTTTAGGTTAACACTGGTCAAGGGTAAATTATAGATAGCTGAATATTTTGTTAAGGAATTTATGGTACTTTATTATACACAACAAAAACTCGCATCCTTTGTCTACCCTTTTATCGTCCGATTGTCTTTGTTTTTTTTTGTTGTTGCCTGTTGGGATCTGGGTAGACTTTTAACTATATTCTAAATCCCCAACTCGTAACAAATGGCGACCGTGACAGGACTCGACCTTAAGTACCATATTCCTTCCTCCCTTGTAACTCCTTGTTAATTATTCCTCCCAGTCACTTCTGTTCACAATTGCTTTACAGTGGTTTAAAGTTTCCTTCATATGTATGTGCATATATTGGTATTATCGTACAGTAAGAGTGACAGACGTAGGATATCAGGTTCCAAGTGTCAAAAGGCTTACCTGTTATTACACGTGACAGTCGTGTAGTAAGTCTTATCGAGTGTAGGGAAGAATCCGGATCTGTTTAATGCCGTACCCTCACTCCAGAGTAGGCTGTTCCATAGTCACTAGTTTAGGGTGAAGTGATATCTTGGGACGCCCCGCTCTACCAGGACCCCATAATTATAAAGCCTCAATTATTGTTCTTCTCATTATCTCATTCAGGGTCAATCATACCAAACTCAAGGGTTGTTAATTCGGATCTTTATATTAATGCCGTAATACGCCCTTCCTCTTTCAAGTATCTCAGGGTTGTTAATCCGGATCTTTATATTAATGCCGTAATACACCCTTCCTCTTTCAAGTCTCTTATCCTTATCTAAGGATCTTCTCAGAAGAACAATAATCATAAGTGTAATTTCCCTAGGTATAACTTGGTTAGTTTCCGGGACTTTCTGGTTATCCACTGCCGTGATATTTTCTAGGGTAATCCACTTATCTTATCTTTTGACCATTAGTTAATTTATCCTATTTTTCTTAACAATGGCCACCTCAGGTTTTGATCTCTAGGATTTTATTGAAAATCCTTCCGTAGCTAAATTACGTGTTAATATCCTGAAGAAAGAATGGAAAGAAATAGCCAACTATTACAATATCCCATTTTTACAGCAACTGACTAAGGAGATGTTAAAAAATCATGTAATTGAAATGTTGGTTCAACAAGAAGTTTTAAAAGAATCCGCTGTTGACCGATTAACGCCCATGTCCAAGAAACTTCAACCACTATCCACCACCCCTCCTCACCCAGAAGTTGCCTCAGGTCTGGCTAGCCCTCAAGAAAAAGCACAAAGAGTAGACGCCTTAGAACTAGAACGAGTTGGAACAGGACAAGTTGGAGCAAGAGGAAAAGTTGGAACAGGCCAAGTTGGAGCAGGAGGTTAGACTGAAAGAACTACAGGTGAGAGAGATAGAAGTCACCTTAACATCGGAGTTTAAATCAAAAGAAGTGGCATTAAGAGACAAACTAGCTGCTTTTAACCCTGCTACTGCTTCTTCCCTTGTTCCCGGGTTTGATGAATCCGATATGGACGGGTCATTTAGGACTTTTGAGAAAATAGCCGGGAAGAATGAGTGGCCGAAGGACCAGTGGGTGTCGGTGTTAGTTCCTAAATTATGTGGTAAGGCTCGTAGAGTTTATAACTGTTTAGACCAGACTGATGACTATGATAACGTAAAAAAGAATATCCTCATCTCTTATGCTATCACGCCAGATGGATACCGGCAGAAGTTTCATAAACTAACCAAACCATTTTCACACACCTTTGTTGAGTTTGCTCAAGAAAAGCTTAGGTTTTTTAAGAAGTGGTTAGAGGCTACAGAGACCTCCACATTTCAGGATTTGTTAAATTTGGTAGTCCTGGAGGAGTGGAAGAGCAAGATACCATTTCACATCTTGAAGCATGTGGAGGAGCGTGGAGAGGTTAATTTAGGGCGTGCGGCTGAGCTGGCTGATGCGTACGCCTTGCTGGTGGAGTCACTGGGCAGTAGAGAACGTGGTACTTCCCGACATGTTAGGTCCTGCTCTGATGATAACCTTGGGGGCGTGAGTGGTAGGTCGCAAGGTCCCACACCTACCCCCCCTGATGCAACCAAGTTTACTTGTTTTTACTGTAAAAACCCAGGCCATACGATCCAGACTTGTAAACACCCAAAGTGTCGAATTGCTAAAAGTAGTTCCCTGGATCCCAAATCCAAACCAATAGGAACCACCAATGTGGAAAGGCCCCATCAGGATCTCTTCTTCTTCATTCACCTATGAGGGAAAAATTTCAATCATAGAGGGGTCTCGTTCTTTCCCTATTCGTATACTACGTGATACGGGCGCAGCACAATCTATCCTCCTGTTTAACGTCATTCCTGATATATCTACCGCATTTACTAATGAGAGTGTTCTAATTTCAGATCTCTCATCCCATTCTTCCTATCCTTTAGCTAAAGTGCACCTCCAATGTCCCTTGATTGCTGGGGAAGTGCAAATAGCCATTAGGAAAGACCCAATGCCTGTGTGCGGCATTCATTTATTATTGGGTAATGACTTGGTAGGAGATCTAGTGGTTCCTAACATAAACACAATCGACTCTCCCTTACCTGTCAACTCCACCACTGACCTTAAAGAAACTATTCCTCATCTTTTCCCATCTTGTGCTGTCACCCGGTCACAAAATGTGCGAAATGGGCCCTCTTCATCTAAAACCACCTCCAATATCTTCCTACCCACAGAAGATCTGTACAATAAGACCATTAGTAAGGATGAGCTCATTAAAGCCCAACAATCTGATCCATCTGTGTTCAAACAGGTGATGAAAGACCTCAGTGTGGACCATTGTACATCTTCGGCTTACCACCCACCATCCCAAGGTTGCTTGGAACGGTTCCATCAAACTTTCAAATCAACACCAAAAGGAATGGGATGAAAGCATAGACTTGTTACTCTTTGCCATCAGGGAATGTCCCCAGGAGTCATTGGGTTTCTCCCCGTTCGAGTTACTATATGGGAGACAAATTAGGGGACCCCTTAAAATAGTAAAGGAGCAGTGGTTTGACACTCCATCTATTAAGCCCGCAACAGTTTCCCAATACATTGACACTTTACGGGACAAATTAACTGAAATCCGAACCATTGCTCAGTCAAACTTAAAAAAAGTCCAAGAAAAAATGGTGAAGTCCCAACCTAAATTAGTTAAAAGATCATTTTCTCCAGGTGACAAAGTGTTACTCTTTCTACCCATTCCAGGCTCTCCCCTTAAAAGCAAGTTTACTGGTCCCTATATAGTTGCTAATAAACTATCTCCCCTCAACTATATAGTCCATACTCCTGATCGCCGAAAAGATTCACAACTTGTTCACATTAATCTCATGAAACTTTACCTTTCCAGGCAGCCAGAGGAAGACATCCCAGAGGCTATAAGCCAACCTGTATTGCATACGGTTTTGTCAGGGCCGGAGCCGGAGACAGATGACATGGATCTATTGGAGAATTTAGACTTCCCTCTACCTAAAGAAAACCCTGCTAACAGTCACATACTCAACAACTTGGATGAGTATTTTTCTGTTCTGAATCCATCTCAAGCAAAAGATCTCACTAAGTTATTATCAACATTTCCTAAAGTCACGTCAGACCTCCCAGGGTTTTGCAATATACTTAAACATGATATTAAGCTAATCTCAGATGATGTACAACCCATTAGGCAATCAGCATATCGACTAAATCCACAAAAAAAAGAGATTATGAAAAAGGAGGTAGATTTTTTGTTAAAACATAACTTAGCTGAGCCTAGTACCTCCCCCTGGGCTTCACCTTGCCTTCTCATTCCAAAACCCGATAGCACTTTTCGTTTCTGTACCGATTATCGTAAAGAGAACCAGGTCACTGCCTCAGACTCCTACCCTTTACCTTTGATTGAAGATATAATAAACAGCATAGGGTGTGCCAAATTTATATCTACCGTGGACCTGTTGAAAGGATATTATCAAGTGGGACTCACGGATAGGGAAAAAAATAATCTCGGCATTTATAACTCCATTTGGTCTTTTTCAATATTTGGTTATGGCGTTTGGCTTTTCTAATGCTCCGGCCACATTCCAGAGGGCCATCAACTACCTAATTCAGGACCTAGGTGGGACGTTCGCCTACCTGGATAACCTGGTGGTGGTATCGGACGGCTGGAACGAACATCTGGTGCGTTTGGAGATACTGTTTGCACGACTGCAAGAGACTGGATTCACCATAAACCTGGCTAAATCTGCTTTTGGCCGGGCCTCAGTGACTTACCTGGGACATATCGTTGGGTATGGTATGGTGAGACCCAAGGACGCAAACGTTAAAGCCATCTTGTCCTTCCCCACTCCAAGGACGAGGAAGGGACTCTTGCGCTTCCTGGGGATGTGCGGCTACTACCGTCGGTTCTGCAGTAACTTCTCCAGTGTGGCTGGACCCCTTACAAACCTTACCAGTTCTGCGGTCCCGTACATCTGGAACCAGAAATGCGACCAGTCTTTCCACCGCCTCAAAGCCTTCCTTGCCTCCAAGCCTGTAGTCCACCCCCCTGACTACACCTCGCCCTTTCATCTGCAAATCGACGCTAGCGGTGTCGGAGTGGGGCTGTGCTCCTACAACCCGACCCAACCACTGATTTCCTTCACCCTGTGGCATACTACTCCGCCAAGTTGAAAAAACATCAGACCAACTACTCGACCATAGAAAAGGAGGCCCTGGCTCTGGTGTTGGCAATAAAGAAGTTTGAATGTTACCTCCAGTCTTGCCCACAAACAACCCTAGTCTTCACCGACCATAACCCACTCACGTTCATCCAAACCAACAAGACCTGCAACCAGCGAATCCTCCTCTGGGCTCTCCTCACCCAGCCCTATAATCTACAAGTCCGGCACATAAAGGGGGTGGACAACCTGATTGCGGACTCCTTATCCCGAGCTCCAGTGGAAATGCAGCAGCTACTCTCCAGACGCACCAGGTGATCACCTCCTTCGCGCCCGCGCTACGGAGGTCTTTGGAGGGGGTGTGTGTTACGAACCCCGCCACCAATTGTCATGATCTACCTACCCAGCACTACGAACCACGCCATCTATTGTCTTGATCTACCTACCCAGCACCACGAGCAACGCCATCTGGGGACGAAACACGAGTATGACTCGTCTTAGTTACCACTCCCGGGTTTCCCTTCTCCATATCCTGGTTGTTGCGTCACCTCCTCAAAGTCTTCTTTGTCAGCTCCAATTCGAGGAGAGAGCACTTCACTCTGGGAAGTGACCACAGGATCACCTATCCTGGAAACCTACGGCACAGTGACTACCTACCGTCTTCTACAATACTCAGCCTTGCTCGTCAGCCATCTCAGCTCCGCACTTAAGTATTTGTAATCTTATATTGCCTCCCCCACGTCCACTTGCTTCAAATTATTGTATGTTGTATAAATATGTATATACTGTTAATGTTTAGGTTAACAATGGTTAAGGGTAAATTATAGATTGCTGAATATTTTGTTAAGGAATTTATGGTACTTTATTATACACAACAAAAACTCGCATCCTTTGTCTACCCTTTTATAGTCCGATTGTCTTTGTTTTTTTTTGTTGTTGCCTGTTGGGATCTGGGTAGACTTTTAACTATATTCTAAATCCCAACTCGTAACAATATATATAAAACAACGAAGTATGTCTGTTTGACTAATATAAGGGGAGGGAAGGTGAGGGGAGGGAGGTAGGCTATGGGGAGGGAGGGAGGCTGAGGCGAGGGAGAAGGGGAAACTGGGTCACATAGGCCTGGCAATCAGTTAAGGGCAAGCTGGTTATGGCACACTCTACACTTAACATTTTTTTACCGCTACATAAGGAGGCAGTGTGACCAGAATTGTACTCAGTGCTGTGTTAGTGAGCTCAGTGCTGTGTTAGTTAGCTCAGTGCTGTGTAGGTGAGTTCAGTGCTGTGTTATAGAGGTAGGTACTGTGTTAGTGAGCTCAGTGCTGTGTTATAGATGTCAGTACTGTGTTAGTGAGCTCAGTGCTGTGTTAGTGAGCTCAGTGCTGTGTTATAGAGGTAGGTACTGTGTTCGTGAGCTCAGTGCTGTGTTATAGATGTCAGTACTGTGTTAGTGAGCTCAGTACTGTGTTAGTGAGCTCAGTGCTGTGTTATAGAGGTAGGTACTGTGTTCGTGTGCTCAGTGCTGTGTTATAGATGTCAGTACTGTGTTAGTGAGCTCAGTGCTGTGTTATAGAGGTCAGTACTGTGTTAGTGAGCTCAGTGCTGTGTTATAGAGGTAGGTACTGTGTTCGTGAGCTCAGTGCTGTGTTAGTGAGCGCAGTGCTGTGTTAGTGAGCTCAGTGCTTCGCTAGTGAGCTCAGTGCTGTGTTATAGAGGTCAGTACTGTGTTAGTGAGCTCAGTGCTGTGTTATAGAGGTCGGTACTGTGTTTGTAAGTTCAGTGCTGTGTTATAGAGGTAGGTACTGTGTTAGTGAGCTCAGTGCTGTGTTATAGATGTCAGTACTGTGTTAGTGAGCTCAGTGCTGTGTTAGTGAGCTCAGTGCTGTGTTATAGAGGTAGGTACTGTGTTCGTGAGCTCAGTGCTGTGTTATAGATGTCAGTACTGTGTTAGTGAGCTCAGTACTGTATTAGTGAGCTCAGTGCTGTGTTATAGAGGTAGGTACTGTGTTCGTGTGCTCAGTGCTGTGTTATAGATGTCAGTACTGTGTTAGTGAGCTCAGTGCTGTGTTATAGAGGTCAGTACTGTGTTAGTGAGCTCAGTGCTGTGTTATAGAGGTAGGTACTGTGTTCGTGAGCTCAGTGCTGTGTTAGTGAGCGCAGTGCTGTGTTAGTGAGCTCAGTGCTTCGCTAGTGAGCTCAGTGCTGTGTTATAGAGGTCAGTACTGTGTTAGTGAGCTCAGTGCTGTGTTATAGAGGTCGGTACTGTGTTTGTAAGTTCAGTGCTGTGTTATAGAGGTAGGTACTGTGTTAGTGAGCTCAGTGCTGTGTTATAGATGTCAGTACTGTGTTAGTGAGCTCAGTGCTGTGTTATAGAGGTAGGTACTGTGTTCGTGAGCTCAGTGCTGTGTTAGTGAGCGCAGTGCTGTATTATAGAGGTTAGTGCTGTGTTAGTAAGCTCAGTGCTGTGTTAGTGAGCTCAGTGCTGTGTTAGTGAGCTCAGTGCTTCGTTAGTGAGCTCAGTGCTGTGTTATAGAGGTAGGTACTGTGTTAGTGAGCTCAGTGCTGTGTTAGTGAGGTCAGTGCTGTGTTATAGAGGTCAGTACTGTGTTAGTGAGCTCAGTGCTGTGTTATAGAGGTCAGTACTGTGTTAGTGAGCTCAGTGCTGTGTTATAGAGGTCGGTACTGTGTTTTTAAGTTCAGTGCTGTTTTACGGTGTTTAATCATCTGGTAAAATAGGCTGGGTGACTAATCTTCAGGTGATCCAGTAGACTTCTTGAAACCCACAACATAAGACTGGTGCAGCGGCGTAAAGGAGTATATACCTGGCGTTAAATGTTTTCCTAATTACTCTACCACTTTTCCTCAAGGTGTGTCTTAGTGTATAATTAAGGTTAGGTGGGGCAGGGAAGGCAGGGGCTGGCACGGGAGAGTGAAATTAACGGTTGTGTGTGTGTGTGTTTTATTTTTTCGCAAGTGTGTGGTTGTCTGGGTGTTAGTACAGCAGGTGTGTGGTTGTCTGGGTGTTAGTACGGTAGGTGTGTGGTTGTCTGGGTGTTAGTACAGCAGGTGTGTGGTTGTCTGGGTGTTAGTACAGCAGGTGTGTGGTTGTCTGGGTGTTAGTACAGCAGGTGTGTGGTTGTCTGGGTGTTAGTACAGCAGGTGTGTTGTTGTCTGGGTGTTAGTACAGCAGGTGTGTGGTTGTCTGGGTGTTAGTACAGCAGGTGTGTGGTTGTCTGGGTGTTAGTACAGCAGGTGTGTGGTTGTCTGGGTGTTAGTACAGCAGGTGTGTGGTTGTCTGGGTGTTAGTACAGCAGGTGTGTGGTTGTCTGGGTGTTAGTACAGCAGGTGTGTGGTTGTCTGGGTGTTAGTACAGCAGGTGTGTGGTTGTCTGGGTGTTAGTACAGCAGGTGTGTGGTTGTCTGGGTGTTAGTACAGCAGGTGTGTGGTTGTCTGGGTGTTAGTACAGCAGGTGTGTGGTTGTCTGGGTGTTAGTACAGCAGGTGTGTGGTTGTCTGGGTGTTAGTACAGCAGGTGTGTGTGTTGTCTGGGTGTTAGTACAGCAGGTGTGTGTTGTCTGGGTGTTAGTACAGCAGGTGTGTGGTTGTCTGGGTGTTAGTACAGCAGGTGTGTGGTTGTCTGGGTGTTAGTACAGCAGGTGTGTGGTTGTCTGGGTGTTAGTACAGCAGGTGTGTGGTTGTCTGGGTGTTAGTACAGCAGGTGTGTGGTTGTCTGGGTGTTAGTACAGCAGGTGTGTGGTTGTCTGGGTGTTAGTACAGCAGGTGTGTGGTTGTCTGGGTGTTAGTACAGCAGGTGTGTGGTTGTCTGGGTGTTAGTACAGCAGGTGTGTGGTTGTCTGGGTGTTAGTACAGCAGGTGTGTGGTTGTCTGGGTGTTAGTACAGCAGGTGTGTGGTTGTCTGGGTGTTAGTACAGCAGGTGTGTGGTTGTCTGGGTGTTAGTACAGCAGGTGTGTGGTTGTCTGGGTGTTAGTACAGCAGGTGTGTGGTTGTCTGGGTGTTAGTACAGCAGGTGTGTGGTTGTCTGGGTGTTAGTACAGCAGGTGTGTGGTTGTCTGGGTGTTAGTACAGCAGGTGTGTGGTTGTCTGGGTGTTAGTACAGCAGGTGTGTGGTTCAGTGCTGTTTTACGGTGTTTAATCATCTGGTAAAATAGGCTGGGGTGACTAATCTTCAGGTGATCCAGTAGACTACCCTGGTGCAACGACGATTCTATACAACGTTGGCAAGGAACTACCGACCCTAGAGACTGGCAGTGTTCTAAAATAACCAGGTGGAGGAAAGCCCAAAACATCGGAGGAAGATGTTGAACAATTACATCACCTTGTCTTCCGCATGAGATTAGAGTTGATTAGTTTGGGTTGGGTTAGGTTAGGTTAGATTTGCAGAGAATCATTCTATTTTCGGCCATCGTGAGAGACAATGTGGCGAAATTTGTCAGTACGATCAGCCACTATCACAGTTCAGTGCAGGGCCATCAAATAGCTGGGTTTTCCCTGTTGTCCAAGATGCCTTACATAACCGTCTTTATGTACTCGTGTGTATGGGAGTGTAGGCCTAGCTCAGCCCTAGCTCGTTGTTGTCTTGACAAGCTCATCTAGCATGGTGAGTACTCGTAAGCTATTTGGCTTTGAGGACATCATACTATTCTCCTCGTATGAGTTAAATAAAGAAACTGTTTACCTCCGTGCTGGGACACTCTGACCTTTCTTTTCTGGCGGGTTGTGGTGGACAGTGGTGTTTTGGCTTCGAGGCGAACGGCAGGAAAACTATCTTTAAGTAAGAAGATCAATTTTGAGACTTCTGCTTACCATTAAACAGATTCAACTAGATTCACCCAGCAGTCGAAAAGCTACGAAGCGGGAGAAAGTTACTCTCGTTAAAGCTGTTGGAGTCGTGTCTATTAATCCATGGAGAATATCCCATAAAATACTGTTCCATTGTTCAAAATTCCAACACTAAAATATAAACTCTAGGCGTCATAGAATACAGGCACTAGAAACTTCATGTCAGATTAATATAAATGTAACAGCTATCACATCGTTGTGTGTTAGTTCTCGTTGGGCGACGTATAAAAATCTGCTTCATTGTGCAGTTATAGGACTCTCTTTATATTTTTTATGTAAGTCATATTTAAATTTTTTCTCTACTTTTAATGTAAACAAATTTACATTATTAACACATACACAATAAATTTTCAATTGGATGAAACTCCTTGATGCACAAACCCTCATTATCGCTACCACACTTGGTTATCTTTTTTCAATAAACCCACAATCAACGTCTTCAGTAAAGCTACGTTATCTTCATTACGCCCGGTTTCTCTTCTACATCGAGTCAATATCCCTTTCATTAAGTCATCGTTGCATTTTTCATTCATTCCTTGTCATCTTTAGTAAATTTATTATACTGACGCTGGTGTTTTGATTACAGAAGTGTGGGTTGTTGTTGGTGGCGATGATAGCGGTGGCTGTGCCCGCTCTGGGCCAGGAGAGCACCACCGCGGCACACTAATGTTCTCAAGAGATTTCCGACAAGTGCCCTCCAGTTGATGGTTCTAGTGGGTACCTGTTGTGAAGGCTCTATGTGTGTTTTTTATTTGCATCATGCTAGTATATATCAATAATCCGTGTATTGTGTGTGTGCATCACACTTATCCGTGTATTTTGCATTTGCATCATATAACAGTATACCAGGTTGGACATTTGAGAATTATGCAGAGCCTATCTGATATCGGTAGTTTTATTGTCCAGTTGAATGTTTAGTGAACACCCCAAGGTGGAAATCCTTGTAAGCCGACGATCAGTGATTTGTGTCGCATTTATATGGGTGTTCACAACTATCATACTCATAGCTCAGCTGACCCAATTAGCCTGAAACTGTTCATTTGGTTACTTACTTGACCTGGATGAAAAAAAAAAACTTTATTATTGATTTACACCGTTTTCAATACAGAACCTGATTTGCACAGAGTTCTCTACAGTGTATTACAAATCTGCGTGAAATACCATTAACCAAATAAAAATGTGGAAGCATGTTAGACCCTTGTGAGAGATTAATGTCTTTGACACTTTAAACTTTGTCTCCCCCTGTTCACACACACACACACACACACACACACGGTAATGAATGCCATGTTGATAAATATGACTTATGGAAGACATCATATTCGTTCGTCTTCTGTTATTTCTGATATTTATAACTTGATTTTCTTGATTCTGAGGTCTATCTCTTGTAAATCTGTGTAGCAGATGCATTGGCCAGTCATATCTGTATGTTAAGGGTCATGGCCAAAGATCAAATAAAAGCCAAATTTCTCAATTACTGTCCAATATCTTTCTTGTTTTAAAATCCACGACTCATAACCAACAAAACGCCCAACAACTATGTGATCTCTCTGTCTCTCTTACCAGTGCCTGAGTTTTTCTCGGACCCTGAAGACTGCACAAGCTATTGTGAGTGCTCAGGCGGTCTTGCTTTCCAATTCCGGTGCGTGAAGTACACCCTCTACAACGACGAGCTCCACCTGTGTAATTGGGAGAGCATGGTCAACTGTGGTGACCGCCCCATTCTGCCCTGAGCACTAGACACAAGAACTTTCCTTCTTGGTAATATTTGTGGATTTGGATTATGTTTTTGATCATATAAAGTATTTCTTTTATATAACCTCTACATTATTGATAATATTCTCTGCTATATTCTCCTGTTTTCATACGGAGGCATAGACGTATGGACACAAACTAGCGCGCCTGAAAATCAGGAAGGAATGTATGTTTAGAAAACAAAATTAATGTTCTTGTTATAAACATGTTGGTTCACTAAACTTGAACTCATTGTGCTATAGAAAATTCATCTTATTAATTCTGTACAAGTGTACAGGAAATAGATATATTCCTGCATACTTTGTCTTACATTACTCACCCAATAAAACGACGTATGCTGCATGTCTTTCCCTGATTATAACTGATATGAGGGAAGCGCTGGTGAGCAAAAACCACACCTCAGTGTAGAGTATACCAGGCCATTATACCCACTAAGTTATTAATCAGAGAACACTGTTAGTCCTGGTTAATGACAAGCACCTAGTAAATTAAAAACAAAGTTTCTGAGTACGAAGGGGAAGGGCAGACTCAATACAGAGCAGGCGAAGACAAACATGGACGGCGTCACGGTCGATTCTGTCGTATTAGGAAGTGTTGTGCGTAGACGTGTAGTTACTTGCTTATGTACACAGAAGGCTGAAACCACGAGTTGAAGGAAAACATTCAAGTGTGAACACGAAAATTATTGACCAAACAGAACTCCGACGGCCAAGTTGTGTGGTTACATGAAGTACATTATATGAAAGTAAAACATTGTTTGCTGGTATTTATTTTGTGTGACGCTATGAACGTGTCTGGATATTTTTAAGTGTGTTTGTGTGTTCTTATATTTTTGTTCGTTTGCGCATCTGAACAGAGAAAGATGGTTAGTTGCGCTGTTTGTTATTTGTTGACCAGACGAAACTTAAAGACAATAATGATCAATTTCGCTGGCCAAATAAGGGTTTTCTTTAGTTTTCAATCATATTAGCAAAAGTGTTAATCTACGGGTCAAAAACACTACCATGCTACTCCTGGATTGACACTTTAAGCTTAAATTTATCTCCACTGCCGTGTGTTTGTTCTAACATTAAGATAGAAATCCAGTTAGAGAGAAAGCAAAAAAAAAAAACACACTTTGAACACCGTTTACCATAATAACCAACTATACCTTGCCCAAGAGCCCCTGTATCGTTGGATTATACGAGAAAGTTTGGTTACGTTTAGTTGGCTGGTTGGCGTGGTCTGCTTTATATACTATATAGTTAATATTCAAACTCAATATTCCTTTACTAGTGAAGATCTAAAAATAATTAAAGATAAAATGAAGCTAATATACGCCTAAAATAATAATTGTAGTTATAAATTATGGACTTTTCCTAATTTTGTAACCCGGAAAGATTTTAAGTGATACTGTTGCAGATCAATAATGTTTGTTTAAAGTTCCAAGTTTTGATTTAAAGGACTTCTTCAAGAATGAGGAACATTAATAGCATTAATTAATTGAAAACAGTAAACAAAATTTATACTTCCTTTTTAAATCATAAAATAATGATTGTATAAAAAAAATCAAGAGATATGATTTAGTTTTTGCAGCTAAGGACAATAAGGTTTCAAACACACATTACGTCATTCGTCTATGAACAGTTGAGCAGTGCGGTATCGATCGATTAAGCTCCACGGCACTGAGTATCCGAAATTTATAAAACCTCTTGGTCATGTTATTATGCACACTGTAAAACGATCATGAACAAATTATTACTGTAACATGAATAAAGTATAATATTTTATAATCTGCAACCTCTAACTGAAAAGGTCAAAAGAATGATAGAGCTTATACCATAACCAAAACAGTTTCATTAACGTCACGAGATTTAAAGCGGTTTCGAATAATTGTCCCGACACTGTCTTCTTCTCTGCTTCGGAGCCGTTTCGCTCAAATCTAAAACCCACTGTCGTTTAGTTGTCTTGCCTGCATGACCACTGACCGGAGCACCACGCTTCTCTGCTGCCACGGTAATGACTGAATCCAATTCTGACGCCGACATCGCCGAACTGGTTTCCTCTATAGTTAACTCGTCACTGCCCGAATGTGATCAAGTAAGTCAACCTATGACGTTTCCACGGCAAAGTGAGGAAGGAGTCACACCGTGGCACCAGGGCGGAGCAGCTGTGAGGGAAAAGGAACGACAAAATGTGATAGAGCATCACTCGAGGGAGTTTATGCAAATGACCATGGGGTTTGGTTTCAAGACCCCAGGGACCCAACTTTGACACCAGCCAAAGTTACTTCCCTTGGTTTCCAGACCTTAGAACTTTGAGGCCTGTGACTGTGACGGTGGAGCGTGCAACTCAAACACTGACAGTAGTCATTGCAAGATTCCCTGTGGAGAGTCGTAGCTCCCCAGTGCCTTGGAGTCGACGACTTCGTACCGCCTCTGCAGCAACGCAAACTGAGACACACACTTTGAGAGACAGTCCACCTGTGGACAGACCAGTGGTGCCCACATGGGACACTCTGCCGGAAGAGATGTTCTTTGTGGATGACCTCACTCCTCACCCTCTGGACGCCAGCCTTGACGACGCATACTTATCCGCCTCCCTGGACACAAGTGGACAGTTTGTCTCCAAGGCACTACCCATCATGAACTATCACCCCATGTCACCAACTTGTACGACGCCTCCCCAGCTAGTGCTTCCTTCCATGAAACTTCTGTCTCCCGTATTTGGTTCCTCGAGGGACTACGAGCAAGATGGCCCACGACATTACCACAGAGGGAAGATGACGTAGTTATCATCTTTTCATCCGTTGGAAAGAAACGTACTGTGACCACCAACACACTTCACGTGGGCTGGAGACGCCAACGACCGTCTCCCACTCGCCTACGGTTACGGAAGCTCTCCCTGGGCAGGTTTAGTAACCCTGTCACCACTGATGCTGCTACCCAAACTGACGAATAACTGTTAAATTTTATGTTTTCGCGTGATTCTGTGTTTTGCTTTAGTTTTGTTGTTAAATTAGATAATGAACAACAAGAACCTCTGTCGATTGTAAGGTGACACTTGCAAAGTGATAAAGAAGAAAAAATCCTCTGACATTTTTAACCAATAAATATGAAAAGGACATAAATGTACATTGATTTGAACTTGTAAGAAAAGGATAATGAGCTATCCTGAAATATATTTAGTACTACACGACCCTGAAGTTCTGCATGTGTGGACGGTGACGATTCAAGTAGAGGACGAAGACGACCATCTCCAGTGTTCCGTGCCAACATAACTCTCCTTCCAGCAGGTAAAGTTCTTATTTGAATACAGTCTCTGCGATTACAATTTTCTTTTAGATTTGTTTATATTTTTTGTCTTTCTATGAATTGATAATGCCAACTTTATTCATACATGCATGAAGTAAGCAACAGCTGTGATGGGTAGGTTACCAGTTTACATCTGGTAATTATCGTTGGGTTCGATGACCAATTTCATGTTATTTCTTTTATTTTCTCCAAAACTTAACTTTACCTGCACTCGGCTTGTTAACGTGTTAGTTTAGGGTCGCCACCATTATGATTTGTTTAATACCATAATATAGTTTATACCGTGTGTGTTTCTATTATAGTTTATAAATCGAATTATCCGACGTACGACTAGGTAACTGTTTCCTCCCTACGTCATTTCCCTTTCTATCGAACCACTAAGCGTTGAATTTATAATTAGCACTGGTTGATTGTTTCCTGCTAAAAGCTGACTGTTCAGTGACTTGTTCCGCTATTGTCGAAGCTCAGGAGACGTGTAGACAAAATACACTCTTGCCAACAATTGTAGTTCTCGACCAATTAGGTATTATTTTAGTTATGTACAACCATCTCCTTCTCATTCTGGTTATCATATTCGGGAGCACATGTCACCTACTCACGTTTTTTACAACCGACCCACTCTATCCGAGCGTATTCTCTCGTCCACAAAAATCGTAAAATTACACCAGAGGGTTAAGCCCCATCTAGAAAGTCAGGTTAGGTTAAGTGGGTTTCTTTTGTTGGTTCGGTCAGGTTCTCTTAGGTTCATTATTATTCACTTGACAGAAGTAAATAGAATTAAAGTTAGTCAAAATGATGAGCTATACCTATTGCATGTGTTAAAAATCCCAGATGCCATGCTTTCATATGGCTCCGAAAAGTGGTCTTACGTTTTGACATATATTATAAGTTCTGACACTGCCCTCCAGGGGGCCCAGAAACCAACGTGGAATCTTAGGTCTCCACTCCATGTAACGATTCTAGATTTGACAGTATACGCTGTAGGAGAATGGAAAAACGCGAGAGGCCAGGGAGTTCTGTAGACATTAAACATGATGAAAGTGTTGGGAAGTTTCGAAAATTATATCTGTAATTAGGTTTCATTATGCCACTGTTCTTTTCCTAAAGTTACCGTGGTTGATTTTGTTGAGAGATGCTTCCTCATGATAAACGCAGAGGTTGCAGCCCATACTGTCTAGAATAGCCATGAGAATAGTGATATTACCGTCAGTGTATGAGGAGTAGAATTTAAATTAGGAACAGCATAAGACCATAATCGCTTAGGCAGGAAAAAGGATATGTTCCCTTCCTTACGTTAAAAAAAGCTTATTCTAAATTTTTGTTATAGAAACACACTTAATAATCTTGATAATGACTTTTTTATAATATTCTCAGTTCTTCATAAATTCTGAAGCTGTAGACCTTCACCATGAGAGTAGTTTAATGTTTGGATCTATAACTGAATGATATGGAGCTACTGCCACTGAGATACATAAAACTTTAACCTGTTTATCTGTTACTAGACACCTTAAATAGCCAGGATTTTCACCATTTTCTTATCAACATGGGACTCAGAGCCTCCCTTATATCTACTTTCATTCCCTTAGTAGTATCAAAGATAAATATAAAATTTCAGTAGTTACGGTGATTCACTATAGTCACTAAGGTGTTATAAAACATTGAGAGTCATTGTGGTCACTAGGGATTCACTTTCGTAACTTGTGCGTATAAGGTGAAGGTGTGAGCAGGTGTGTGTTGTTTTAGCCTCGTCCTAAGGTTTCTATACGTCTCCTGCACCGAACTCTATATTATTTCTTATTTTCTTTGATGTTTCCGAGTCCCTAAATCAGCTCTACAAACAATGGGAGAGAAGTAAAGATGAAAGAAAGACATAATAACAAAAATATTGTCTTTCTCCTCCTCCGATGTTTTATTTTATTTCACCAAGACTTTGTTGAAGTTCCCAGAATTTCTCCTCATTTTAAGGATTTCCACAGATCCTGACAGCCGGGGTCAATGTCCTGTGACAGCCCTAAAACAGTAAGCCGGGGAATATAGCACACACTCTCCTCTCCCCATGCACACCTCACTCATGTCTTGACCATGGCTATGATTACTTTCGGGAAATAAAGATCTAAGTGGTTGAGTTTCTCATGCACGGCTTAGAGAGACGTGTAGAGAGACATAAACAACAGCTTTGAGATAGAACGAGACTTTGGGAGTAAGTCACCCACAAAAGTCCTGTCGCCTCTCCTCCTGAATCACTAACCTCGAGATTCAGACTCGTGAACCCAAAGCAGTAGACACCGATGCATTATTCTATCCAAAATGGGGAGAGTGATTAATTCAGACAGTGACTTTGAACACCTTCAAAGAGATCTAGATACCTTACATGAGTGGTCAGTAGACTGGCAAATGAATTTTAATACTGATAAATGCAAGGTACTACAGATAGGGAATACGAATACAAACGTTAAGTATAAACTAGGTAACACGGAAATAGAAAACTCAGTTTGTGAAAAAGATCTAGGTGTATTTGTTAGCAACGACTTGAAACCTAGAAAACAATGTATTAGCGTTTGCAACAAGGCAAACAGGATTCTAGGGTTCATATCTAGGTCTGTGAGTAACAGAACTGCAGACGTTATCTTGAAACTTTACCTAGCATTAGTGAGGCCACACATGGATTATGCGGGTCAGTTCTGGTGTCCTTATTATAGAATGGACATAGATTCTTTGGAGAGAGTACAAAGAAGAATGACAAAAATGATCCATAATATTAGAAACCTTACATATGAAGAAAGACTGAAAAGCTTAGGCTTGCATTCATTAGAGAGGCGTAGAGTTAGGGGAGATATGATAGAGGTGTACAAGTGGGTGAGTGGGATTAACATGGGTAAAATGGATGATGTTCTGAAGCTCAGTAATAACGAAATAACTAGAACAAATGGCTTTAAATTAGATAAATTCCGATTCAGAAAGGATATAGGCAAGCACTGGTTTGGTAATAGAGTTGTGGATATGTGGAATAGGCTACCGAGTGCTATAGTAGGATCGGGGACGCTAGAGAGCTTCAAGACGAAGTTGGATAGGCACATGGAAGTGCTGGGATGGGTGTGAAAGGGATCTGCCCTGTATGGGCCAGTCGGCCTCCTGCAGCATCCCACTTTCTTATGTTCTTATGTTATGTTCTTATGTAACAAATGGCTTTAAATTAGATAAATTCCGATTCAGAAAGGATATAGGCAAGCACTGGTTTGGTAATAGAGTTGTGGATATGTGGAATAGGCTACCGAGTGCTATAGTAGGATCGGGGACGCTAGGGAGCTTCAAGACGAAGTTGGATAGGCACATGGAAGTGCTGGGATGAGTGTGAAAGGGATCTGCCCTGTATGGGCCAGTCGGCCTCCTGCAGTATCCCACTTTCTTATGTTCTTATAAATGATTCGAATTTATGAGTCTGAATCTCGGGGTTCGTGGTTCAGGAGGAGACACGACAGGACTCTTGTGGGTGACTGTACCTGTGTCTCTCTACGGTTGGATTTATTAATCAGACAACACAATACATCTGAGGCAACTTGGGTTAAGATTCCTGAATACATTATAACTAGGGCCCGGATAGTTATGCACTAAAAAACCATGAAATATGCACTAAAAACAGCGGAAATATGCATTTATATGCACTGAAAAATGTCACTTATAAAGCCAAGAATGCAGGTTATACAGAAACAAAATAGTTAATATAAACTTATATTAATGTTTATTAAGCAATATACGTAATGTATTTAACATATATATGTGAAAGTGCTTCAAAAAATATATATGAACATGTATTTACATTATAGACTGACATATTTTCAGACATTACAGATTGTGGTTGCATTTGATGATGACATGGTGGCGTAAGTTCTCAAAGTTAAAACCCCGCCTGTTGTCTGTCAGCATAGCTTTATATTCTGAAAACACCCTTTCTACATCACACGAGACGATTGGTGCATGTTTCATACATAGGAGGTCTGACATAGTGAGTGGCTGTACCGTCTCGTCAATAATAGTATCACCAGACATTATCTGACTGACTTTTTTCAGCTTTTCAAATCCCTTGTTTTTGTACAACACGTTACTCAGTTTACCATAGTAAGCATCAGACTGCAAACTTTTCAGTTCATCAAGAACACCATTAACCAACGAAATTGCCGAGGACAGCCGAGGTCATGACCAGGTGTGGAAACGACAGATTAAAGCGACGTGACCTCACCTCACTTCACCTAACCACACCTCACCTCACCTCCCAGTACCACGTGTGCTCATTCAGTGGCAACAAAGAGATACTGCCAGATGAATATTTACCAAAATATGCATTTATATGCAGTTATCTAGGTAATATGCACTTATCATAGAAATCACGCAAAATATGCCTCTCATGTACTCTCTACACAGAGAAGAAAGTAGCTGGTTGGAGATTATCAATAGATGGTCTTGGTTATAATTTATAACCAAGACCATCTATTGATAATCTCCAACCAGCTACTTTGTTCTCTGTGTAGAGAGTACATGAGAGGCATATCATCACCCTAGTACACAGTGAGTACATCATAAGTGTTCCTTACATACATTGTTCCTGGATACGTTACTTCAGGGCCTCCTCCTCCATCTTCCCCTCCTCTTCCTCCATCTTCTCCTCCTTTTCCTCCTCCTTCTCCTCCGCCTCCTCCTTCTCCTCCGCCTCCTCCCCTCCTAGTGTTGTTCCCACTCAGCCTATCGTGGCGACTTAGACATATTATTTTACATTTAATTTTCAGTATTCAGTTCTCTTCTTTTCAAGTTGTTAATACAAACTTTGATTAGACCTTTGTTTTCATTTTCTCTTTCCTTAATCTTTCATTTTATTATATTGAAAATTATCTCTGATTATCACTCATGTTTCCTTCCTCCTGTTTACAATATAAGATAGTTTGGCTGTCCTAGGTGAGGTTACTCATATGACCGATAATATTTCATTAATTTTCCTCTATCTAAGAACACCTGTCATCTAGTCAAAGGGTAAAGTTAATAAGATATATTTCGAAATAATACTCAGTCATGTAAATAAGACCAGTTTATCGAATAAAATTAAATGTCAAACTGAAAAAAAAAAAATTCATGCGACAAAACACATAACTACAAAAACTGAAGTTTCAAAGTAGGAAAAATAAAGTGCATAAAAAATTAGAACAAAAACGATGAAAACGCGAGAGTAAAGGTAAATACAATGTGTTGTTTTAGAAGTACTGACGATCAGACTGGGCACACACCACGGTCCACAAGGCTCCATTTATACTGTTGACTGTGAGCGGTAGCCGACGGCCCTCCCTGGTAGTGAGTCAGCAAACAAAGAGAGAGAAAACGAAAACAAAAATGTAGAAAGTGAATTTAGAATAAAAGTTTGATGATAAACTATAAAACTAATGACCATAAATCTTGACAATAAATTTATAGTTAATGTAAGCAACAAATGGTTAAGTCACCAGGTATATCGGTTAAAGGTAAGGTTAAAATTAGTTAACTATGGATTTATTACCATTCCACTTTTACTCACAGGTTAAACCTGTTCTTACATATCAAACTCTCTAAAGGATCTTTATTTACATATCACATTAACAAAGGCGCCTTAAAGGTCTCCCTCACCTCAACAATATAATTTTTAGTCAGCTTGAAATAATCGCCAGAGAACACCAGTGGCCTTTGATATGTCTGTCCCTTCTACTACTTGGCTCACTATCTGCCCTGTTAGAGTCTTTAGTCCCGTTTTAGAGCCATCTGTATGTATAAAGGACAATATATATGTGTGTGTGTGTGTGTGTGTGTGTGTGTGTGTGTGTGTGTGTGCGCGCGCGAGCAATTTGTGAACCCCCCAGAAGTGTCCCGAAGGTGGAATTTTCAAATGGGCCCCGTCCCCACTCCCCCAAAACACAACTAAATTGGGGAATAACCCTCCCTCCACACCTAAAAGTTGTGTATATGACAGTGTAGAGAAGGGGGGAAATGGCCATGAAGGGACATGATGTAAATGGACGTTTGGAAGGTGACTGAGAGGAGGAGGGAAGCGAGGAGCAGAAAACGAGAGAGAGGAGAGGTTAGAACACAGAGGGGTGGGGGGGACACCACCATGTTAACACTGTCAACAAGCACCACACACAGGGACACCTCCTGACTTGTTAGGTTCTGAATAATAAGTTCTATATACAGGAGAGAACACAAACACCTGTATAGTTTTGTAGGTTCGGTTTACTGGATAAGAGTATGTACACAGAGGGAAGCAGCAGTCTCCCTTGGCTAGGCTCCTTGTCAACTGCTATAGGCGACGTATGGCAAGTGATACATTAGCAGCTTCCATACGTCGCCAGGCACATTAATTAAGCGTGTGGGATATGGTAATAACATTGCCACACGCTGCTAGCTAGGCTGAATAAATAATACATAAATGGAGCACATACATAATATACATACATGATATATAATCCAGCATACATAATATACATACACCTCCCTCCCCCCTATACGCTCATAGCAAAGTCTTGACCGGACCTTTTCTTTTGGATTCGTACTGAGCGTCGAGGGACTTCATCACTGGGAAGGGTATGGGACTCAACACTGGTGGCGGGGCCAGCAGAAGGCATTGTTACGGGTCGGAGGAAACGGCGGTTCCTCCACCACACACGACCACTGGGTAACCGCACCTGGTAGTCCCGTGACCTGCCGAGACCCATGACTACGCCTACTTTGTCCCAACGTAGGGAGGTCGGGTCCTGAACACGGACTTGGGTGCCGACACTCAACCTGGGGAGAGAACGGGCGTGGTCATTGTAGCGGGCGACGACGTCCTGAACACGTTCGGCGGCTCGGCGATCACAATCCTCTGTCTTGGTCTGCCACTCCTTGGAGAAGGATTGAGGGTGAGCAGGGACACAAGAACGAAGGGGGCGTCCATACAAAACCTGGGCAGGGGAGCGTCCGGTGTAGTTAGGTGTGTTGCGGAGTTCAAGAAGACCCCTGTCGAAGGCCTCGCAGTCAATGTTCCCAGAAGGGGCCACCTTAAGGATGAGGTGCTTCAGGGATTTGACAGCAGCCTCAGCGTGGCCGTTGGACTGTGGGTAATGGGGCGATGACAACACATGCCGGACTCCCCATCGGTCAAGGAACACAGCAAAGTCCCGGCTTGTGAACTGAGGCCCTCCGTCGGTTCGCAGGCGTACAGGAACGCCCACGTCACGGAAGTAGTGGCGGAACTTGCTGATGGTGGCGGCAGACGTCGTGTCATTACCGCACTTGATGACAACCGGCCAACCAGAGAGACGGTCGACGATAACGAGGAAGGACTTTCCTGACACACAGAGAAAGTCGGCCGACACAGACTCAAAGGGGCGGGTGGGGTTGTCGTCACTCATAAAGGATTCCTGCTGCTGGCTGGGTTGTAATACGCGGCGGGGCTTACACACCCGGACAGCATTGGAGATGTCGGGGTCGATGCCAGGCCGGAACACAGTCTGTCTTGCACGCCGTTTGGTGGCCTCGGCTCCACAGTGACTGTCGTGGAGGCGAGCCAAGGCGTGGAGACTTGAAGCAGCAGGGACAACTACCGAAGGAGAGGTGTCACTGGCCAGAGGTAGGGGCAGGGCGGCAGCAGAGTAGTTGCTGCTCCCTTCGTGCACCCTGTTGGCCTGTTTTACCTCGAGAATCGGTGTTGGGAAGTCCTGGGAGATGATGGCCAACTCTTGGCAATGTCTGTAGGACAGCAAAGGAGTCGGGACGCCATTATGCACATCAATCCAGGCTTGACACGACCTGTTGCCAAAGGTGACGTGTGCATAGAGTGAACCTAGGGCCGGGGTCATCTGTGAACCATCTGCCATAAAGCGGAGATCCTTGGGGGGCGGTCCTAGATCACTTGGAGAGAGCCCCAAGCATTGCAAATGCTGGGGACCGATGACTGTAGCATCAGCGCCGGTGTCGGGCAACATCTGAAGACGGGATGACACACCGCCGTAGGTCACGATGACGCTGATGTACTGGGGGACTTTGGTCCTGGGACGCGGGGGGGAGCACACATTCCTAATGTGGCTCGAGTGTTGTCAGGAGTCGTCGTGCCTCTGATTGGAAGGCTGTGGGCGGCCCTCTCTGGTGGAAGGGGGCTGAAGCTTCCGCCGACGCGGTCTCTTGGGTATGTTGGAAGGGCAACACTTGTCATAGTGGCCCAGACGACCACACACATTGCACTGGACGCGTTTGGCTGGGCACCGTACTGTGAGTGACCAGTGGCCCTTACGGTCACAACTGTTGCAGGTAGACTGAGCAGCTGGACACACCTGTGTTCCGTGCTGCTTACCACAGTTGTTGCAAAATAAACCGGGCGTGGACGTGGTGGGCGAAGGCGTAGGAACAGACTTCTTGTCCTTCTTGTACTGGGACACAGCGCGTACAGCTGTAGGGGGAGCAAGGATGGCAGAGGTGGCACACCTGGCAGCCTCATAGGAGCGACATATCGTCAACGCATCCTTAAGAGAAGAGGAAGAGTCGAGGGAGGTGAGGCGTTGGACAAGTTCCTCGTCCTTAACACCCATCAGGATCACCTGCCTCAACTGGGTCTCCTCGCACTGCTGGTGGTGGCCTGGACATATATCTACCTCTTCCGAGGCTCTCTTAAGACGTATGTAAAAGGCGTCAAAAGACTCACCCTCCAACTGTCTGCAGCTAAACAATTCCCTCCTGCGCAGAGCTTCATTCTGCTGTCCTTTGATGTGCCGTTGTAGAACGTCCAGTACCTCCTCTACAGACAGCGAAGAGGTTGGGGGTACCTGCAACGTATGTTCCAAGACACGCTGAATTTCCAAGGACAGGCACATACGCCGCTGGATGAGTTGTTTAGGCTGTGACAAACTCTGGAGATCCACCATTGTAGAATAATCAGTCCACCGTCGCCGCCATTCACGAAAAGTCTGGAAAGTCTCATCAGGCTTCAAGATGGGCGGCGTTTGAGCTGCTGCTTTAGGTGGGGCTGGGGGGCATGAAGGAAGCATGGATGAGGTATCTGAACCAGTCAGTACCGAGGCAGTGTTAGAGCCAGGGGCTTGGTTAACAGTGAGGCGAGATATCAAGGCTTCAAACCGTTCACTGTCTTCCAATCTCCGTTGGTGGTCTCGTTCTGCCTCTGCTTGCCTTCTGTGCTCATCCGCCAAACGTCTGTGGGCTTCATCCTCGCGTTTCTCATCTCTCATAAACTTCAGTAAGGCAATTATCTCTGGAGACAACGCTGAATATTGAGGTGAGGGACTGCGCGATGTGGGGGCTGGAGCGTCGTGGCCGGCCTGGTCATCCATCTCTGCAGGGCTATCACCCGCCTGGCTCATCCAGACGCTGGGTCCACGGCTACGTAAGGCGTGAGACATAACTACTTCCTCTGTGTACTATGTCTTAAATCAGTGTTGACCGGTCAGCCCGTCGTATCAACAAGATTTCAGACAAAAATTAATTAAATACACAGATAAGTAGGTTATATATATAAAATATATATAAGAAGCCGCGCGGTCAGCGAGTGTTAGTACGTGTGTGTGTGGTGTCCCGGGCGGGTAGAGAGTCTCGCCCCAGCTGTGAGGGGGGGGGGGGGGTGGAGGTGGCGCTGTGAGGGGGTGGAGGGAGAGGCGCGGCGACTCCCAGTCAGCCCAGTACCCTCAGGACGCGGTCAGAGACGGGTGCACTGAACTCTACTCCTTACAAATGCCCAGAACGTGCCGTATACCTTGGGAATCCTTTAGAACAAGGTCACACATGAATGGCACGAAACACACAATGCACTAAACACTTCACAGAAATTCACTGTCACTGACACTGCTCAAAGTTGCTGAGATTCTTCGAGGAGAGCTGACGCGCGGGAGTTGACCCAAGCCAGAGTCCATAGCCGGCTTTTCACAAACTTTGCACTATCACTCGTAATTATCCAGTAAGATCGGATCACTGCGCCATGTTAGGTTCTGAATAATAAGTTCTATATACAGGAGAGAACACAAACACCTGTATAGTTTTGTAGGTTCGGTTTACTGGATAAGAGTATGTACACAGAGGGAAGCAGCAGTCTCCCTTGGCTAGGCTCCTTGTCAACTGCTATAGGCGACGTATGGCAAGTGATACATTAGCAGCTTCCATACGTCGCCAGGCACATTAATTAAGCGTGTGGGATATGGTAATAACATTGCCACACGCTGCTAGCTAGGCTGAATAAATAATACATAAATGGAGCACATACATAATATACATACATGATATATAATCCAGCATACATAATATACATACATGACTGATGTTATTAATTCATATCAAATTCTCTGAGAACTAAATAATTACTTTTAAGGAATAATATTACCGTCAAAGTTTCATATAATTTTGAGTATTAATAATATTCACCAGAAGAAAACGGTCTATGCATTAAAATTGAGCTTAACGGAGGGAAAATATTTCACCGGTTTATCAACGTCATATACAAAATAAATGCATTTCAGGATGAAGCATTTCTCCACACTGATGCAAATGTGAGCGAGCAGCGCCTGGGATATTAATGTGATGACCGCCGTGTGCTGGTGCCAAGCTGGTACGAAAAGATTTCCTCTTGCCACAGTACCTGTCATTATCCCCTCAACACCTGGCTGTGAGTCCTCAGCACTACAACACCTGGCATTTGCGAGTCCCTATATTGGTAAGTTATAATATATACAGTTGATAGAACAATGACCCTTTGTATTTCCACCGTTGTCTTTAAACTGACTCGACATCTGTAAGTATAAACTATTGACTCATGAACAAATATTATGACCAGCAAGCGATGGTGTAGCTTATGAGCCATTCTTACTCTTGTTCTCACAGGTACGAGGAACCACGTAAATCATTTAATTTAATTTACCTTTGTTTCATCCAGATAAGTTGGCTGTTAAATGAGGGAGTATTGTTTGTCTTGGAGAAAGTTGGTCGTTCATAAAATCTTAACTCAGATTTCTCCTCAGGCTGAGACTAAGTGTGTGTGTGTTGATGAACAAGTTTCTGGTTAATTTGTTAACCCATAATATTTGAGGAGTAAAATGGTGGACAGACGATACATCATCTCTTGATCTGGAGTAAATTAGGGAATTAAATCACCCACACACCCACACAGGCGTCAATGTCACATATCGTCAGCTGTTTTGTGTTAGTTTTAAAGATTTTTTTTGTGGGACAACTTAAAGACTCCTCTGTTGCTGTTTTTCCCCAACTCCGGAAGTGACTAAATCCTTCACGCCCCATCTTGACTGTTTTCAATATTCATTTAAAAAGAAATCCCTTCCTGGGAAAACTGTGGTGTCTTATATCTGAATGTACTTTAATCATGTATGTATATATATATATATATATATATATATATATATATATATATATATATATATATATATATATATATATATATATATATATACATACATACATATATATATATATATATACATATATATATATATATATATATATATATATATATATATATACATATATATATATATATATATATATATATATATATACATATATATATATATACAGTATACATATATATATACATATATATATATGTATATATATATATATACATATATATATATATATATATATATACATATATATATATACATATATATATACATATATATATATATATATATATATATATATATATATATATATATATATATATATATATATATATATATATATATAGATATATATATGCTGATAACCACCAGGAAAGAAGAAAACACGAAGTTCCCAAGCGCTTTCGTGTAATTCACATCTTCAGGGGTGAGTACCCCTGAAGATGTGAATTACACGAAAGCGCTTGGGAACTTCGTGTTTTCTTCTTTCCTGGTGGTTATCAGCATATACCTAGATCACGCGCACCTACAGTGATTTACTTGCATATATATATATATATATATATATATATATATATATATATATATATATATATATATATTATATCTATATATATATATATATATATATATATATATATATATATATATATATATATATATATATATATATATATATATCGGCCCATTCTTAATTTATCTAAAAAATTTAATTACTCAAAACGCCTGCCCGTGTTCTAAATTACGTCAAGAACTCGTGATCACAGACTTGCACCCTTACATACAGTGCTATAATAGTGAGCAAAAAAGTGAGGCTCGTCGTAAAATTGGGCTCAGGCAGGTTAATGATTATACTCCACGTCGGGATAATTGAAGGTAGTCATCACTGATAATGCAGGGCTTCCGACACACTGATGAACTAATCCATTATATTTACCTGACAGCTCCAGTTGGCTAATGGACTTGAGTGTATCGTTATGGGGTGTATATGGCCAGGGCCGGATTAACCAATAGGCCGAGTCGGCCATTGGCCTAGGGCCCACCGTATCTGGGGGCCCACTGAAATTAATTTGTCGCGCAGCGTGCCAGCGTATAACCTTGTTTCAAGTGTACACCGAGTATTTCATTATATAATATATTCACAGCCATAAGGGCCCCTGTACAATAAATATAGAGCCCGGAGTATGGGGCCCCTGTACAATAAATATAGAGCCCGGAGTATGGGGCCCCTGTACAATAAGTATAGGCACTGGCTAACCATTATTCCAGAATAAGATCCGCAAATCGATTAACATCCAGGTTCCCATTTACTGGTAAATAGAAAGCCAAATGGCGTAAAAAAAAAATACTCATAGTTTCACTCTGTCCGGGAATCGAACACGGGTCCACTCGCTTGCAAGGCGAGCATGCTGAGTATTACACCACAGGTTGCCAAAATCACGTTTAGTAAACAAAAATTTTATTTTTTTTTTTCGTGCTGGTCAAGCCCCGACCAGAGGTTAGCTAGACCCCCGGACAACTCTTTCGGAGCTTGACCAGCACGTGGTATTGGTATTATCATCTCGACTTAATTATATATTACAAAGTCACTTGTGAGTTTTCAATGTTTTTTTTATAATATTTACTTATTCTAAGCTAAATGTTTACAAATAAATGACTTAAATAATACGAAAACAAACAAATAAAAGCGGAACTCCACCTAATATATACTGTATGTTACACTAAATGGGGATAATTGGCCATTAGTGATAACTTCTATGTATTTCTCTTCTCTGGAAACTTTTGACTGGCCATAAACGATCCTGTAGATCATAAATATACATATAAATGAATACCAATTTCAATTGTTTATTCCTTGATAGAGAAAGCGGGATCCTAGTGCTGTCACTCGGTACCCCTGCACAATTACACCAGAAGCATCTGGCAAGTGTGACAAGTATATACAGTATAAATATTATAAAGGGGGCTTACTAAAGCTTAAGGAAGGAAGGATATTCCTTTAACACATAATCAATGTTATTTACATAATATCTGGCCAGTATGGGGAGGTTCACCTTGTCTCTGTCAGGGGGTCGTGGAGTGGTGGTGCAGCAGGCGTCACGGAAGCGTTGTAAATGAATACCTTCATGCATAATATAACCTGAGCAGATCTGTCTTCTTCTTCTTCTTCTCCTCACATACATTATTTCATCATCAACCCAATTAAAATTCGAACGCCTTAACCTTACACACCGTGGCCCTGGGTTGTGGGTGGAGAGGGGGGATGGGGGATTGTTGGGGGAGGGCGGGGGAAGACTCACCTAAATCACCCAACACACCCAGCAGGCGCTTTGTAACACCCAACAAGTGACCTTTGGGTGAGGGCTGTTTTCTCGCCAGATCTAGACCAGTGGGCAGTGTTACCCCCAAAGGGTAACTGACATATTGAAACAGAGACACACTGTCATTTAGTCTGAAAATGAACTTACTCACAAGTAGACATAATAGCACACGGACACAGACATACAGTAGTGGTTGAACCGTTGAGAGATGTATTATAATAAGACTCAGATGGTAAAATAACTGACTGACTGACTAACTACGTTATTAGAGCAATTGCTTCATTGACCCAGTTAATGTGTGAGGGGTTCACATGGGTCTCTTGAATAGTACACTGAGATACACTGACAAGAATCTCACATGACACAATCCCATTGACAGATCTCCTCTACACATAACCTCACCGGACACAACTGTATGGTAGAAATAAATCCCAACTCACAAATCATAACCTGACAACCAAGCCTACTGTACGTGAAGGAATATTCATTGTTAAAACATACCAAGTGACCATTTTTCGTTATAATAAAAATCCTATTGGATGATTTTTTCATGGGGTAAAATCCTACTGTACGACCAAAATAATGATAATTACAAGATGCTGGTAATTAAGTGAAAGGTCATCACCCATCATATGAGTGAAAATATTATAGATGGCCAACCCCGCAGTGTCGTCAGGACGCCTCTACCATATAAACTTTATAAGGCATATTTAATCATCTATAATAGGTATTTCGTGTGTTTACTCTTGTGAGGTGACCACAGTGTTCAGACGTATCAAGTAACTCGTGTTACAACAAACTTTATATATTTAACGTAGTAGCCCATGGGAAATAAATAATAAGCAGTATATATGTAATGATGTATACATATGAGTCCCGTTTGTACTAGGTGTACGATGTTTCTTACTCGTATAATATATTTGAAACTAATTTACAATCTGTTATTAACAAATTCTAATCAAACAATTCCCTCATAATGCATAAAGAATATTTTTTAATGGTTCAATGTATTACTACCAACGTATCGAGAAAGTCAATATAGAATTTTTCTACCTTATTTCACCTGAAGATTAGACACCCCGCCTTATTTCACCTGAAGATTAGACACTCTACCTTATTTTGCCTGTAGATTACACACCCCGCCTTGTTTCACCTGAAGATTAGACACCCCGCCTTATTTCATCTGAAGATTAGACACCCCGCCTTATTTCACCTGAAGATTAGACACCCCACCTTATTTCACCTGAAGATTAGGCACCCCACCTTATTTCACCTGAAGATTAGACAACACACCTTATTTCACCTGAAGATTAGACACCCCACCTTATTTCACCTGAAGATTAGACACCCTACCTTATTTCACCTGAAGATTAGACACCCCACCTTATTTCACCTGAGCATTAACCGAACCTAACCTCAAGTTAGCGTCAGGGTGGGGGATTGATTCTTCAAGTTATCCGTTGTTTCTGAATGAATCAAATTAAAGGAAATAATACAGTTTTATTCTCCTATGTTCAATGGTAATTACTACTACACACACCAAGACGTACTATGACCTTCGCTCCTCTTGTGTGTGTGTGCGTGCGCGTGTCTGTGTGTGTGTGATAGAGAAAAGACGAGAACGAGAGAAAGAGACAAAAAGCAACGACAGACAAAAAGATAATAAAGATAAATAAAGATAAACAGAAAAAGATAAATATAGATAAAATAAAAAACAATAAGAGATATAATATGAGAGAGCTAAACAGGGAAACAATGATAAACAAAGACAAACACAGACATACAGACAGACAGGTAGAGAGAGAGAGAGAGAGAGAGAGAGAGAGAGAGACCAGGAAGATCTGTCAGAATACAGCCAGAGAAATAGGGAGGTGGGGAGCGAGTCTAAAAAAAATCCGTGTAATAAAATAAAAATCACTGAAACGTGAACGATTCTGAGGAACTGTGTGCATGAAAACACCCCGAGGACCAAGGGGGTGTAAAATAGGTGGGGAGGGGAGGGTGAAGGAAGGGAGAGGGAAGAGGTGGGGTGAGGTAGAAAACAGGGATACAGAGGGAGAGGAATGAGAAGGGGGAAGGAGGAGGGAGGAGAGGGAAGAAGGAGAAGAGAAGAGGGAATAGAGGAAGAAGGAGGAGGAAAGAGGGAGGAGAGAAGAGGGAAGAGAGGAAGAAGAAGGAAAGAGAGAGAGGATGAATAGGGAGGATAAAGGGAGGGAGAAAAGAAAAGGGAAAAGGAAATGAGAGGAAAAAAAGCAAGGTAGATAGAAGGAACGGAGGAAGGAAAGGGAAGAGAAGAGGGAGGAGGGAGAGAGAGAGATATTCAAGTCTGTTACCCTCACTACAAGTCACGCCTCCCTCTCTCTGTCTTCCCAAACTTTGGAATAAAATACATGTACACACAAATGAAGGCTCTCTCTCTCTCTCTCTCTCTCTCTCTCTCTCTCTCTCTCTCTCTCTCTCTCTCTCTCTCTCTCACAGTTATCAGACCAATTGCCTCATTGACCCAGTTACCGTGTGAAGGGTTCACATGGGTTTCTTGAATAGTACACTGAGACACACTGTCACGAATCTCACATGACACAATCCCATTGACAGATCTCCTCTACACATAACCTCACCGGACACAACTGTATGGTACAGTAGAAGTAAATCCCATCTCACAAATCATAACCTAACAACCAAGCTTACTGTACGTGAAAGAATATTCTGTGTTCAAAAAATACCAAGTGACCATTTTTCGTTATAATAAAAATCCCATTAGGCGATTTTTTCATTGGGTAAAATCCTACTGTACGACCAGAATAATGGTAATTACAAGATACTGGTAATTAAGTGAAAGGTCATCATCCTTCATACAGTATAGATGGTCACCAACTTAAACTTTAGCATATAAAAAAAGAAGCGCCCCTGACAAACACGGCATTGAACTCTAGACCAGTTGGACTGTGATGGTCAACCCCGCAGTGTTGTCGCGACGCCTCTACCATATAAACTTTATAAGGTATTTATCTATTACAGCTTAACTTCTATGAACAGACAACATTTATTCAGCGTGTGTGAACACGGTAACGTCGATTCTTTTCCTTTTTGCGTTCATTATTGTCGAACGCGCGGTAGAAAGGACGGTCGAATGGACGGATGGATACACAAACGGACGCACAGACGGATGCAACGGGCAGGTGGGCGGAGCAAAGTTAGATGAGGTGGAGGAGGGGGTAATGGGTAAGTAGAGGAAGGGAGAAGACGACCGACAAGGGTGAGGGAGTTTTACAGTACGGCGATGAAGAAGGGAGTAGATGAAGCAGTAAAGGAGAGAGAGACAAGGAAAGGATGATGAATGTGGATAATAATGAGAGTGGACAGGATAAATGTCGTAGGAATATAGGTCGCGGAGAACGTGGATATGGGAAGAATAATGAATGAGATGAAGAGGCGGCAAAAGTAAGGAGAAGAAGGAGGAGAAGGAAGAAGACAAGGAGGGGAAGGAAGAAGACAAGAAGGAGGAAAAGGAAAAGGAAGAAGAGAAGGAGAAGGAAGAAGAGAAAGAGGAGAAATAAGAAGAAAAAGGAGAAGGAAGAAGAAAAAGGAGAAGGAACAAGAGTAGAAGCAACGAACTTTTGAAAGATGAAAAGAGGGAGAAAGACAGTAAACAGAGACATTAACAGTGATTTCTATGGGGAGAAACGGAGAGGGAAGAAGAGGCATCGTGAGGAGGAGGACCACTGGAGAGAGCAATGATGCAAAGAGGAACTAAGAAGGTAGGGAGATAAGGTAAAAAGGAATAGAGAAAAATGTAAAAAAGGAGGGAGAGAGAGAGAGAGGAAGTGCTCGATGTTAGACAAACCGAAGGAGTAAAAAGGCACCTTCTGAAGCAGACTCTTGAGAACTCTTTACGTATTGCATTGCCCTGCCTCTCCTCCAACCTGCTATCCCCTTAAATTATTCCCTGCTTGCCTGAGGACGAGAGCAAGAGGAAGAGGAGGAAGAGGAAGTGGTGGAGGAGGAGGAGGAGATGAGATGGATCCCTCCTCAACACGACCAACCCTTGACCTGCATTATTTCTTCATCTCCCTGACCTGAGAGAGAGAGAGAGAGAGAGAGAGAGAGAGAGAGAGAGAGATTCAAGTCTGTTACCCTCACTACAAGTCACGCCTCCATCTTTGTCTTCCCAGGATAGTGGAATAAAATACATGTACACACAAATTAAGGCTCTCTCTCTCTCTCTCTCTCTCTCTCTCTCTCTCTCTCTCTCTCTCTCTCTCTCTCCTCTCAGTTATCAGACCAATTGCCTCATTGACCCAGTTACTGTGTGAAGGGTTCACATGGGTCTCTTGAATAGTACACTGAGACACACTGACACGAATCTCACATGACACAATCCCATTGACAGATCTCCTCTACACATAACCTCACCGGATACAACTGTACAGTAGAAATAAATCCCAACTCACAAATCATAACCTGACAACCAAGCCTACTGTACGTGAAAGAATATTCATTGTTCAAAAAATACCAAGTGACCATTTTTCGTTATAACAAAAATCCTATTGGATGATTTTTTCATTGGGTAAAATCCTACTGTACGACCAAAATAATGGTAATTACAAGATACTGGTAATTAAGTGAAAGATCATAATCCTTCATACAGTACAGATGGTCACCAACTTAAACTTTAACATATAAAAAAAGAATCGCCCCTGACAAACACGGCATTGAACTCTAGACCAGTTGAACTGTGATGGTCAACCCCGCAGTGTTGTCGCGACTCCTCTACCATATGAACTTTATAAGGTATTTATCTATTACAGCTTAACTTCTATGAACAGACAACATTTATTCAGCGTGTGTGAACACGGAAACGTCGATTTTTTTTCTTTTTTGCGTTCATTATTGTCGAACGCGCGGTAGAAAGGACGGTCGAAAAAGACGGATGGATACACAAACGGACGCACAGACGGATGCAAGGACGAATGAACGCACAGACAGATCGCCCACACTTGCGGCGGGGAAAAACAATTATAGTACATCCGCCATCTCGCGCACAAGTACATTACTGCCAAGTTTCATCAGAATTGAATTTAAAAAGGACGACTTGTCGAGCTAACAAGACTTACTACTTCACACAGGCAAGCAAGCAGGCAGGGCTAGGCGGGGCAGGCAAACGGACAGAGAGACAGACAGACAGGCACGGAAGATCGGCAGAAATGACAGACATCAAGATGACGCTGGGCTCATCTTGTCACAGTCTCCTGTTGACACACAGTCAGAGTCATTTCACCATCTCTCAACGGATCAACCATTACTGTATGTCTGTGTCCGTGCGGCTATGTGTCAGGGATGCTATATGTTAATATAGTTCTTTCCGTGTCCATTTGTGAGTAAGTCCGTTTTCAGCTTAAATGACACTGTGTGTCTGTTTCAATACGTCAGTTAGTCCGTGTGTCACTGTCATTATTTCGTGTGTCAGATGTGTCATGTTTGTGATCTCTCTCTCTCTTTTACACACACACACACACACACACACACACACACACACACACACACACACTATGTAACTAACCGTATATAATGGTGAAAGAAGAAATATATGTTTCCACCTGTAAAATATGCAAAGTGAATACCGATAAAGTAAACTATATGTAATAAATTAATCTCGTACTGATATTTAACACAAGACCAACAATGAATCATTACCTAAACTCTGACTCGTATCTTCTACAGTTTCATGGTAATTGGCATCATAACATAACTGTGAGGAACCCGGAGACATCACCTTACAGTACTTCATGAGAGAGAAATTCTATATTGACTTTCTCGATACGTTGGTAATAATACATTGAACCATTAAAAAATATTCTTTATGCAGTATGAGGGAATTGTTTGATTAGAATTTGTTAATAACAGATTGTAAATTAGTTTGAAATATATTATACGAGTAAGAAACATCGGACAACTAGTACAAACGGGACTCAATGTGCCTCACTTCTCAACATAAATTGAGATAATTTGCCTCACTACCGAAGAGAAGCGAGATAATTTGCCTCATTCCCTCACAGTAAGACGAGATAAAGTTCCTCACTCTTAGGAAACAAGATATAAATCACTTCACTTCCTCACAAACACAACACAATATGGTCACCCCAGAGAGTGACCCCCGTAGTGTCTCACTTCTCAGTCATATAGTAGATTCATATAGTTATTTTGGCTGCCCTAGAAAAACCTTCAGGGTGAATGAAAATGTCAAATTATCTGTACATCTCCAAGAATTTGCCAGAATGTTTGAATTGTGTAAAGTTTTTGCAAAAATTATCCAAAGTTGATTATTTACATTATGTGGAATCCCCAAAGTCGAGCCTGTTTACATATGAACGCGTTTGTTCTGTTACACACACACACACACACACACACACACACACACACACACACACACACACACACACACACATGCGTAAAGACAAATTGACAAAAATATAATTGAGGAATGAAAAAACAGGTTCCTTAAAACATTGTGGTAAGATTGTGTTGTAGTGAAACAATGACGTACGTGTGTGTGTGTGTGTGTGTGTGTGTGTGTGTGTGTGTGTGTGTGTGTGTGTAATTAAAGAAAGAGTCTCTCGTTTCACCCATCCAAACATTTTTATCAATACCAAGATGAGAGGCCCAAGTTCAAAGAGAGTTATTCTCTCCCCTTCAGCCTGTCTCCCTCTTTCGATTCTCCTCATCCCCTCTCTCCATCCTTCCCTCTTCCTCACCCTCTGTACCTCACTCCTTCTCAACTCCCCTTACCTCTCCTCCTTCCCTTATCTCATAATTAATCGTATTCTACTTGTTTTCTTCTTACAAACCACTTATCTTATAATAATAATAGAAATCAAAATAATAATAACCAACGCCGTCGCCGCCACCACCACCACCACCACCACCACCAATAACAATAATACTAATAATAATAATAATAATAATAATAATAATAATAATAATAATAATAATAATCTAAGGTCTTTGCAGCGGACAGGAACATTTACACATGATAGAGGAACACACAGGTACACAAACAAAGGTAGCTGAAGCAGTCATCAATTTTACCTTTGTTTATGTTGAATGTGGCAGAGAGTTTGAGGCCTAATTTAATCTTTATTGTAGAAATATTGAGACGTTGTATAAGCTAAGAGAATGAATGGTGTTTATTGATATCTATTCATATATATGCGTTCAAAATATACTATACAGGTATACATTCAATACAGACAGTCGTGCACATAATTACATACTCATGCTCGTATAAACATTCATGTACACACACACACACACACACACACACACACACACACACACACACACACACACACACACACACGAAATATCACAGTGACTCACAATACACACGTAAAATTATTATCCCAAAATGGTGTCCAACTACGAATGGGACTCAAGTGTTCTCTTAACCCAAAATACAGGATGGAAAAATAACTAATAGATCTCTTTAGGAATACAGATGGTCAGATACCCTGTTGTGGCCGCCGTCAATAAATACCATAAGAGACTAACTTCCCAGTGTCTTATTACATAGAGGACGAGACCGAGACCTCGTTACTGACTTCAAAAAGTCTCGTCTCGCTGCAGTTACGAGTTGCAAATATTGGTTTCGTCTCGCTGCAGTTACCAGTCGCAAATATTGGTCTCGTTTCGCTACCCTATACGAGTCTTTAGAGATTTATACGAATCCCCCCCCCACCCCCTCTCTCTTTCTCTCTCTAAATGGAAGTGAGAGAGAATGTACCTAACTGGGGTGTAAGAACGTATGTAACTGGATGACTTAAGCTACGATAATCCGTAAGACAATATGGCGTCAAATATGCACCGAGACTCTAGTAAGCCTTGAGGTGGGAGAACGTCTATGTCTCAGCTAAGACATCCAAACACTTTGTCAAATATAGCGACATATTATAGTCAAGACATTAACTAGAAAGAGTACTCTTACCTCCACTAATTAAAAGGGAAGGAAAAGAAAGAGGAGATAAGTGGAGAAGAAGAAGGAAGGGGAGAAAAAGGAGGGAATAAAATGGGAAGGGAAGAAAGGAAGACACTAAGAGGGGATAAAATAAAAACAAATAGATAGAAGGAGAGAGAGAGAGAGAGAGAGAGAGAGAGAGAGAGAGAGAGAGAGAGAGGAAGTGAGAACGGAAGAAAAAGAGAGAGAGAGAGAGGGTGTATAAATCAATGAAGGAAGAGAAACGGAAACACAGGGGAGTAGAAAAAGATGGACTGAATAAATGACAAAAACACGAGATGGGAAGGAAGATGGCAGAACTAGATCAATAAAAGAGAGAGAGAGAGAGAGAGAGAGAGAGAGAGAGAGAGAGAGAGAGAGAGGAAAGTGGACCACCAGTATAATGGCTCTTTCACAGCTTACTGACGCCACTCTCTCAAGCAGCACCTCCCCTCCCCCAACCCACACCTCTCGTTCTCAAGGAGGTCATGGTTTTTCTTGAAGGTTGGTGTTTTTTGAAGTTGGTTTTTTGAGGTTGGGTTTTTTGAGGTTAGGTTTTTTATTTATTTTTTAAGGTTGGGTTTTTTGAGGTTAGTTTTTGAGGTTGGTTTTTTGAGGTTAGGTTTTTTATTTATTTTCTTAAGGTTGTGTTTTTTGAGGTTGGGTTTTTGAGGTTGGGTTTTTGAGGTTGGGTTTTTGAGGTTGGGTTTTTTATTTATTTTTTTAAGGTTGGGTTTTTTGAGGTTGGTTTTTTGAGGTTGGTTTTTTGAGGTTAGGTTTTGTATTTATTTTCTTAAGGCTGTGTTTTTTGAGGTTGGGTTTTTGAGGTTGGGTTTTTGAGGTTGGGTTTTTGAGGTTGGGTTTTTGAGGCTGGGTTTTTAAGGTTCGGTTTTTGAGGTTGGGTTTTTGAGGTTAGGTTTTTCCATGGAGAGAGAGAGATGCAACTTAGTATATTAAGTCAATTACTGCTGCTATCCCATGTGATGCACAACCCACGCCCTCCCTCTCACCCCTCTCATCCCCTCTCACTCCCTCTCACCCCACTCACTCCCTCTTACTTCCTCTCCCACTCCCTCCCACTCACTCCCTCTTACTCCCTCTCCCACTCCCGCCCTCCCACTCCCACTCACTGAATCTTACTCCCTCTCCCACTCCCTCCCTCCCACTCACTTCCTCTTACTCCCTCTCCCACTCCCTCCCACTCACTCCCTCTTACTCCCTCTCCTAGATAATTACGGAGTCAGTTAGTTTCGTCATGCCCACACATACACCATAGCTAACCTCCACACACACCACAGCTAACGTCCACTACAATAGCTAAAGTCGACACACACCACAGCTAACGTCCACGCACACCACAGCTAACGTCCACACACACCACAGCTAACGTCCACTACAACAGCTAAAGTCCACACACACCACAGCTAACGTCCACCCACACAACAGCTAACGTCCACTACAACAGCTAAAGTCCACACACACCACAGCTAACGTCCACGCACACCACAGCTAACGTCCACTACAACAGCTAACGTCCACGCATACCACAACTATCGTCCTCTCCCACAGCTAGCGTTTATTGCACCACTACACCACATGTTCACTACAACAGTGCACCACATGATCACTACATGTTCACTATAAAAGTTCACCACATGTTCACTACAACAGTACACCATGTGTTCACTATAAAAGTTCACCACATGTTCACTACAACAGTACACCACATGTTCACTACACCAATACAACCACATGTTCACTACAACAGTACACCACATAATCATTATTACAGTACACCACATTTTCACTACACCACTACATCACATGTTCACTATAACAGTACACCACATGTTTACTACACCACTACACCACATGTTCACTACAACTGTACACCACATTCACTATAACAGTCCACCACATGTTCACTACAGCACTACACCACATGTTCACTATAACAGTACACCACATGTTCACTACACCACTACACCACATGTTCACTACAACAGTGCACCACATGTTCACTATAACAGTACACCACTACACCACATGTTCACTACACCACTACACCACATGTTCACTATAACAGTCCACTACATGTTCACTACACCACTACACGACATGTTCACTACAACAGTACACCATGTGTTCACTACAACAGTACACCATGTGTTCACTATAACACTACACCACATGTTCACTACACCACTACACGACATGTTCACTACAACAGTACACCACATGTTCACAATAACAGTACACCACATGTTCATTACACCACTACACCACATGTTCACTATAACAGTACACTACATGTGCACTACACCACTACACGACATGTTCACTACAACAGTACACCACATGTTTACTATAACACTACACCACATGTTCACTACACCACTATACCACATGTTCACTATAACAGTACACCACATGTTCACTACACCACTACACCACATGTTCACTACAACAGTACACCACATGTTCAATATAACAGTACACCACATGTTCACTACACCACTACACCACATGTTCACTACACCACTACACCACATTTTCACTATAACAGTACATTACATGTTCACTACACCACTACACGACATGTTCACTACAACAGTACACCATGTGTTCACTACAACAATACACCATGTGTTCACTCTAACAATACACCACATGTTCACTACAAAATTACACCACATGTTCACTACACCACTACACCACATGTTCACTACAACAGTACACCACATGTTCACTATAACAGTACACCATATATTCACTACACCACTACACCACATGTTCACTACACCACTGCACCACATGTTCACTGTCACAGTACACTACATGTTCACTACACCACTACACGACATGTTCACTACAATAGTACACCACATGTTCACTACACCATTACACCACATGTTCACTACAACAGTACACCATGTGTTCACTACAACAGTGCACCATGTGTTCACTATAACAGTACACAACATGTTCACTACAACAGAACACCACATGTTCACTATAGCAGACACCACATGTTCACTACACCACTACACCACATGTTCACTACACTACTACACCACATGTTCACTATAACAGTACGCTACATGTTTACTACACCACTACACGACATGTTCACTAAAACAGTACACCATGTGTTCACTACAACAGTACACCATGTGTTCACTATAACAATACACCACATGTTCACTACAACAGTACACCACATGTTCACTACACCACTACACCACATGTTCACTACAACAGTACACCACATGTTCACTATAACAGTACACCACATATTCACTACACCACTACACCACATGTTCACTACACCACTACACGACATGTTCACTACAACAGTACACCATGTGTTCACTACAACAGTGCACCATGTGTTCACTATAACAGTACACCACATGTTCACTACAACAGTACACCATGTGTTCACTACAACAGTACACCATGTGTTCACTAGAACAGTACACCATGTGTTCACTACAACAGTACACCACATGTTCACTACACCACTACACCACATGTTCACTACACCACTACACCACATCTTCACTATAACAGTACACCACATGTTCACTACAACAGTACACCATGTGTTCACTACAACAGTACACCACATGTTCACTATAACAGTACACCACATGTTCACTACAACACTACACCACATGTTCACCACAACAGTACACCACATGTTCACTATAACAGTACACCATGTGTTCTCTACACTATGTGTTCACTACACCACGTGTTCACTACACCACATGTTCACTACAACAGTAAACCACATGTTCACTACACCACACGTTCACTACAACAGTACACCATGTGTTCACTACACCGCCTGTTCACTACACCACACTACACCACACGTTCACTACAACAGTACACCACGTGTTCACTACACCACTACACCACAAGTTCACTGCACCACATGTTCACTACACCACTACACCACATGTTCACTATAATAGTACACCACATGTTCACTACAACAGTACACCATGTGTTTACTATAACAGTACACCACATGTTCACTACAACAGTACACCATGTGTTCACTACAACAGTACACCATGTGTTCACTATACTATGTGTTCACTACACCACGTGTTCACTACACCACATGTTCACTACAACAGTAAACCACATGTTCACTACAACAGTACACCACATGTTCACTATAACAGTACACCACATGTTCACTATAACAGTACACCACATGTTCACTACAACAGTACATCACATGTTCACTACAACAGTACACCATGTGTTCACTATACTATGTGTTCACTACACCACGTGTTCACTACACCACATGTTCACTACAACAGTAAACCACATGTTCACTACACCACACGTTCACTACAACAGTACACCATGTGTTCACTACAACAGTACACCATGTGTTCACTATAACACTACACCACATGTTCACTACACCACTACACGACATGTTCACTACAACAGTACACCACATGTTCACAATAACAGTACACCACATGTTCATTACACCACTACACCACATGTTCACTATAACAGTACACTACATGTTCACTACACCACTAAACGACATGTTCACTACAACAGTACACCACATGTTTACTATAACACTACACCACATGTTCACTACACCACTATACCACATGTTCACTATAACAGTACACCACATGTTCACTACACCACTACACCACATGTTCACTACAACAGTACACCACATGTTCAATATAACAGTACACCACATGTTCACTACACCACTACACCACATGTTCACTACACCACTACACCACATTTTCACTATAACAGTACATTACATGTTCACTACACCACTACACGACATGTTCACTACAACAGTACACCATGTGTTCACTACAACAATACACCATGTGTTCACTCTAACAATACACCACATGTTCACTACAAAATTACACCACATGTTCACTACACCACTACACCACATGTTCACTACAACAGTACACCACATGTTCACTATAACAGTACACCACATATTCACTACACCACTACACCACATGTTCACTACACCACTGCACCACATGTTCACTGTCACAGTACACTACATGTTCACTACACCACTACACGACATGTTCACTACACATCACATGTGTCACTACAACACACATGTTCACTATACCAATACACCACATGTTCACTACACCATTACACCACATGTTCACTACAACAGTACACCATGTGTTCACTACAACAGTGCACCATGTGTTCACTATAACAGTACACAACATGTTCACTACAACAGAACACCACATGTTCACTATAGCAGACACCACATGTTCACTACACCACTACACCACATGTTCACTACACCACTACACCACATGTTCACTATAACAGTGCGCTACATGTTTACTACACCACTACACGACATGTTCACTAAAACAGTACACCATGTGTTCACTACAACAGTACACCATGTGTTCACTATAACAATACACCACATGTTCACTACAACAGTACACCACATGTTCACTACACCACTACACCACATGTTCACTACAACAGTACACCACATGTTCACTATAACAGTACACCACATATTCACTACACCACTACACCACATGTTCACTACACCACTACACGACATGTTCACTACAACAGTACACCATGTGTTCACTACAACAGTGCACCATGTGTTCACTATAACAGTACACCACATGTTCACTACAACAGTACACCATGTGTTCACTACAACAGTACACCATGTGTTCACTAGAACAGTACACCATGTGTTCACTACAACAGTACACCACATGTTCACTACACCACTACACCACATGTTCACTACACCACTACACCACATCTTCACTATAACAGTACACCACATGTTCACTACAACAGTACACCATGTGTTCACTACAACAGTACACCACATGTTCACTATAACAGTACACCACATGTTCACTACAACACTACACCACATGTTCACCACAACAGTACACCACATGTTCACTATAACAGTACACCATGTGTTCTCTACACTATGTGTTCACTACACCACGTGTTCACTACACCACATGTTCACTACAACAGTAAACCACATGTTCACTACACCACACGTTCACTACAACAGTACACCATGTGTTCACTACACCGCCTGTTCACTACACCACACTACACCACACGTTCACTACAACAGTACACCACGTGTTCACTACACCACTACACCACAAGTTCACTGCACCACATGTTCACTACACCACTACACCACATGTTCACTATAATAGTACACCACATGTTCACTACAACAGTACACCATGTGTTTACTATAACAGTACACCACATGTTCACTACAAGAGTACACCATGTGTTCACTACAACAGTACACCATGTGTTCACTATACTATGTGTTCACTACACCACGTGTTCACTACACCACATGTTCACTACAACAGTAAACCACATGTTCACTACAACAGTACACCACATGTTCACTATAACAGTACACCACATGTTCACTATAACAGTACACCACATGTTCACTACAACAGTACATCAAATTTTCACTACAACAGTACACCATGTGTTCACTATACTATGTGTTCACTACACCACGTGTTCACTACACCACATGTTCACTACAACAGTAAACCACATGTTCACTACACCACACGTTCACTACAACAGTACACCATGTGTTCACTACACCGCCTGTTCACTACACCACACTACACCACATGTTCACTACAACAGTACACCATGTGTTCACTACACCACATGTTCACTGCAACAGTACACCATGTGTTCACTACACTATGTGTTCACTACAACACGTGTTCACTACACCACATGTTCACTACACCACATGTTCACTGCAACATTACACCATGTGTTCACTACACCACGTGTTCACTACACCACATGTTCACTACAACAGTACACCATGTGTTCACTACACCACGTGTTCACTACACCACATGTTCACTACAACAGTACACCATGTGTTCACTACACTATGTGTTCACTACAACAGTACACCATGTGTTCACTGCACCACATGTTCACTACAACAGTACACCATGTGTTCACTACACTATGTGTTCACTCCACCAGGTGTTCACTACACCACGTGTTCACTACACTATGTGTTCACTACACCACGTGTTCACTACACCACACTATATCACTTTTTTTAACAGAGTACTGTATACAAGCTGACTTCATTCATAAACAGGGTTAATACCACTGAACTACTGTACGTCTCCAAGTAGATGTCATGTTAATATAATCTTATCAAGCATCTACAGTATGTTTAAGCAAGTCGCTCCACGTAACGCCGCACAACAGCGGTTAGTGCAGGCGAGGGTCACGGCACGAGATGCCGAAGTTTGCCGGGCCAGGGCCTGCCGAGCTAAGAAGGCCAACATGGCCACGAAGGTGGATACCCCAGCGTCGGTGGGTAAAGGTAACCCCACGGAGGAACGGGAGAGTCAGAGGATAGCTCGGTTGGTTGAGGCGAGAAAAGCGGCACAAGATGCCGAAGTTTGCCGGGCCAGGGCCTGCCGAGCTCAGGAGGCCAACATGGCCACGAAGGTGGATACCCCAGCGTCGGTGGGTAAAGGTAACCCCACGGAGGAACGGGAGAGTCAGAGGATAGCTCGGTAGGTTGAGGCGAGAAAAGCGGCACAAGATGCCGAAGTTTGCCGGGCCAGGGCCTGCCGAGCTCAGAAGGCCAACATGGCCACGAAGGTGGATACCCCAGCGTCGGTGGGTGAAGGTAACCCCACGGAGAATCGGGAGAGTCAGAGGATAGCTCGGTAGGTTGAGGCGAGAAAAGCGGCACAAGATGCCGAAGTTTGCCGGGCCAGGGCCTGCCGAGCTCAGAAGGCCAACATGGCCACGAAGGTGGATACCCCAGCGTCGGTGGGTAAAGGTAACCCCACGGAGAATCGGGAGAGTCAGAGGATAGCTCGGTTGGTTGAGGCGAGAAAAGCGGCACAAGATGCCGAAGTTTGCCGGGCCAGGGCCTGCCGAGCTCAGAAGGCCAACATGGCCACGAAGGTGGATACCCCAGCGTCGGTGGGTAAAGGTAACCCCACGGAGAATCGGGAGAGTCAGAGGATAGCTCGGTTGGTTGAGGCGAGAAAAGCGGCACAAGATGCCGAAGTTTGCCGGGCCAGGGCCTGCAGAGCTCAGAAGGCCAACATGGCCACGAAGGTGGATACCCCAGCGTCGGTGGGTAAAGGTAACCCCACGGAGAAACGGGAGAGTCAGAGGATAGCTCGGTAGGTTGAGGCGAGAAAAGCGGCACAAGATGCCGAAGTTTGCTGGGCCAGGGCCTGCCGAGCTCAGAAGGCCAACATGGCCACGAAGGTGGATACCCCAGCGTCGGTGGGTAAAGATAATAATACGGAGGGCATCTATGAAGAGTGGCAGCGTCGGGGCTTCACTCAGCTACCCATAATCACTCCTGAAGACATCTCTGAATTCCAACTCATCAAGAAACTGGGGAAGGGCACTAGCGGCACCGCTCTCCTCATCCTCCTTGACACAAGGGAGTGTGTCTTAAAACTCGCCTCTAATCCAGAAGATGTCAATTATTATGAACATGAGGCAATGATACACATGATAGCTGGCGGTGCAGGCGGTTGTCCAATCCTTGTTGGTGTGTGTTGGTAGCCGCTCTGTCTCCTGGTGTCCTTCGTCGGGTACCAAAGCCTCAGCGAGTATATTTTACAATAACCACCGGACACCAGGCAATTTTATTATATTCTCTTCGCCGTCGCTTACAAACTAACAGAACTTAATAAATAGAAAATTATTCACAATGATATTAAACACGACAACATCATAGTATAAGACTTGGGTGAAAAAATTGATGTAAACATCATTGATTTTGGGCTAAGCGTCATCTCTGGCTGTCCCTTGGCCCTGAGCCCCGAGGATGAGGAGTCTTTTCCCTGGTTGTGCCCCCTCATATTCCGGGGAGGACCATGCACCCCCACCACCGATCTGTACTCCTTCCTCCATTTGGTGGAGGTTAGTACAGATTACATAATAGCCGACAAAACGGTGAAGAAAACCATAATGATGTTTGTCGCCGACAGAAAAAGGCGAATTATCGACGACAAGAACTGCCCCGACTACCAGAGTGTACTTGCCGATTTAAATGAAATATTAATAGCATGATCGCTGCCGCATCACCAAACTAACTGGTAAGCGAGGGCCGCAAGACTTATGAGAGCCACCATTATTAGATATCTGAATGGCACATTCAAATTCTTTACGCAAACGCACTTATGTTTTTTTTTTAAATCAAATATAGTGTTTTACTTAGACTAGAGATGATCAAGAATTTGTTGTCACGTATAATTAATTTTAATCTTTAACTTTATAAAAAGTCTTATTACGTAAAAATAATAATAAAAAACAATGTGCTTACCTTACCTGGCATATAACGTGACAAGGTGTTTTAATATGATGTTTGACATTGTGACTTGTTAAGATTCATCAGACTAATGTTTGCTCACAGATGTATGTGGAGCCAAATAAGCATGAATAAATAGCAGCCGTATTTCTCAAATATGGATACTGATCTTTAGGCAAGAAGCTGTAAAAATTGAGCAAGTTCCCTTCTATAAACTTAGCACGAAGACTGTCAATATTCTGGAGATCAGTCAGTTCTAACTGAGCCTCTAGTTCGACGTCTTCAGGTTGTTGAGAGAAGAGATTGCTGAACAGTTGCTAATTTCTTGCTTTATCTTGATGTCTCTAAATCGCCTATCAAACACTTGCCGGAGATTTCCTCTTGTTGTTCAGTTTTGTGATGAACAGTGTGCTCTTCAAGCATAGTTTGATATGAAGAAAAGTGTTCTAACTCTCCTTTAATGAGTTGTGACAGAAACGGCTCAAGTTTTTGTTCAAAAGCTGACACATGGTTTGCAACTTGCGAAACAAGCTGGTTACTCCCCGGAAGTTTGGCATTCAAGTTATTTAAATGACTGGTGATATCAACAAGAAATGCCAGATCACAAAGCCACTCTACATTTTCAATCTGTGGAACCACTTTACTCTTTTCATGAAGAAATATCACCATTTCATCCAGGAGGTTGATAAATCGTTGCAGTGTATTTCCTGACTTATCCACCTGACCAGTGATAAACACTAGATCACCATACTCGGCTTCAATTTCTTCTACACACTGTTTGAATTGGCGATGGTTCAAAGCTCACGCTTTTATCAAGTTGACTGTTGTGACTACAATTTTCATTACACATTTTCCAAGTTCAGTAGTTTCCCACACAAATTCTGGTGATGTAGTATGCAGTGAAAGTGTATCAGTTCATTTTTGCGCCGTCCCAGGTGTTTGATCAACACATCATCGTGTGTACCAATCATCGAAGGCGCCCCAGCAGTTGTTATGCCAACTAAGATTGTCTATGTTTAACTCAATACAGTAGTGCTAATTTGCTCCAGAAGTCCACTTAACAAGTCACTCCCTTTAGCTTGCCCCTTCAGAGAACTGAGACCAACAAGTTCTTCATGAACAGTGAAGTCGTCTGTTACACCACGTACTAAAACTAATAAGAGAGCTGCAGATGTTACATCAGTCGATTCATCAGAGGCTTAGGAAAAGTACACAAAGTTATTACCTTTCTCTATCAGCTGGTCTACTATGTCACTTGATAAATCACAAATTCTGCGTTGCACTGCATCTGGACACAGTTTTTGAGCACCAATAATCATCAACCTTTTCACAAAATCACCATCTGTAAATGACTGTGAGCATTTTGCTATCAGTTGTACAACTTGATAGTTCACTTGTCACCTCTTGTATTTCTTTCTTCCTTTGAGTGAACATCTTTTTCTGCATCAAAGAACTTATTTTCTGTTTCCTCAGTTCACCTGATGTCTTTACAAATTATACTCCATACAAACGGCCAAACAACTTTGACAAATCAAATAAATGTTTTTCTTTGCACTGTTTTCCACACAGAAACAGTTATCGGTCCATATTTCTTGACACTTTCTCTTCTCGTCCTCAAGTTTTCTCTTCCATGATGTATTTTTTCCAGTCGACTTACTAGCCATTGTGAGGGGTGAAAAAATATTAATTAATGCTCCAATAATGGTAATTGTCTCAACCGAGTGCCGGGGGATATTGTTTCAGCCAAACAATCAAACACGTCAACCGAGTGCCGGGGGATATTGTTTCAGCCAAATGGTGTAGTGAACATGAAATGTAGTGAACATGATGTGTACTGTAATAGTGATTATGTGGTGTACTGTTGCAGTGAACATGTGGTGTACTGTTGTAGTGAACAAATGGTGTAGTGAACAGTGGTGTAGTGAACATGTGGTGTACTGCTACAGTGAACATGTGGTGCAGTGGTGTAGTGAACATGTGTAGTGGTGTAGTGAATATGTGGTGTACTGTTATAGTGAACATATGGTGTACTGTTGTAGTGAACATGTGGTGTAGTGGTGTAGTGAACATGTGGTGTACTTTTGTAGTGAACATGTGGTGTATTGTTAGAGTGAACACATGGTGTATTGTTGTAGTGAACACATGGTGTACTGTTGTAGTGAACATGTCGTGTAGTGGTTTAGTGAACATGTAGTGTACTGTTATAGTGAAAATGTGGTGTAGTGGTGTAGTGAACATGTGGTGTTGTGGTGTAGTGAACATGTGCTGTACTGTTATAGTGAACATGTGGTGTACTGTTGTAGTGAACATGTGGTGTACTGTTATAGTGAACATGTGGTGTAGTGGTGTAGTGAACATGTGGTGTAGTGGTGTAGTGAACATGTAGTGTACTGTTATAGTGAACATGTGGTGTAGTGGTGTAATGAACATGTGGTGTACTGTTATTGTGAACATGTGGTGTACTGTTGTAGTGAACATGTCGTGTAGTGGTGTAGTGAACATGTAGTGTACTGTTATAGTGAACATGTGGTGTAGTGGTGTAGTGAACATGTGGTGTAGTGGTGTACTGTTATAGTGAACATGTGGTGCACTGTTGTAGTGAACATGTGGTGTAGTGGTGTAGTGAACATGTGGTGTACTGTTATAGTGAACATGTGGTGTAGTGGTGTAGTGAACATGTGGTGGACTGTTATAGTGAATGTGGTGTACTGTTGTAGTGAACATGTGATGTAGTGGTGTAGTGAACATGTGGTGTACTGTTATAGTGAACAGGTGGTGTAGTGCTGTAGTGAACATGTGGTGGACTGTAATAGTGATTATGTGGTGTACTGTTGTAGTGAACATGTGGTGTAGTGGTGTAGTGAACATGTGGTGTACTGTTGTAGTGAACATGTGGTGAACTTTTATAGTGAACACATGGTGTACTGTTGTAGTGAACATGTGGTGAACTTTTATAGTGAACATGTAGTGATCATGTGGTGCACTGTTGTAGTGAACATGTGGTGTAGTGGTGCAATAAACGCTAGCTGTGGGAGAGGACGATAGTTGTGGTATGCGTAGACGTTAGCTGTTGTAGTGGACGTTAGCTGTGGTGTGTGTGGACTTTAGCTGTTGTAGTGGACGTTAGCTGTTGTGTGCGTGGACTTTAGCTGTGGTGTGTGTGGACTTTAGCTGTTGTAGTGGACGTTAGCTGTGGTGTGTGTGGACGTTAGCTGTGGTGTGCGTGGACGTTAGCTGTGGTGTGTGTGGACATGACGAAACTAACTGACTCCGTAAGTATCTAGGAGAGGGAGTAAGAGGGAGTGAGTGGGAGGGAGTGGGAGAGGGAGTAAGAGGGAGTGAGTGGGAGGGAGGGAGTGGGAGAGGGAGTAAGATTCAGTGAGTGGGAGGGAGTGGGAGAGGAAGTAAGAGGGAGTGAGTGGGGTGAGAGGGAGTGAGAGGGGATGAGAGGGGTGAGAGGGAGGGCGTGGGTTGTGCATCACATGGGATAGCAGCAGTAATTGACTTAATATACTAAGTTGCATCTCTCTCTCTCTCCATGAAAAAACCTAACCTCAAAAACCCAACCTCAAAAACCGAACCTTAAAAACCCAGCCTCAAAAACCCAACCTCAAAAACCCAACCTCAAAAACCCAACCTCAAAAACCCAACCTCAAAAACCCAACCTCAAAAAACACAGCCTTAAGAAAATAAATACAAAACCTAACCTCAAAAAACACACCTCAAAAAACCCAACCTTAAAAAATAAATAAAAAACCCAACCTCAAAAACCCAACCTCAAAAACCCAACCTCAAAAACCCAACCTCAAAAACCCAACCTCAAAAAACACAACCTTAAGAAAATAAATAAAAAACCTAACCTCAAAAAACCAACCTCAAAAAACTAACCTCAAAAAACCCAACCTTAAAAAATAAATAAAAAACCTAACCTCAAAAAACCCAACCTCAAAAAACCAACTTCAAAAAACACCAACCTTCAAGAAAAACCATGACCTCCTTGAGAACGAGAGGTGTGGGTTGGGGGAGGGGAGGTGCTGCTTGAGAGAGTGGCGTCAGTAAGCTGTGAAAGAGCCATTATACTGGTGGTCCACTTTCTCTCTCTCTCTCTCTCTCTCTCTCTCTCTCTCTCTTTTATTGATCTT
>CAUDMG010000057.1:50877-80342 GCA_958450375.1 Homarus gammarus
GAACGAAGTGGTGGTGGTGGATTGGGGGGGTGGAGTTGATCCTGTAGGTGCAGGAGCAGCAGCAGCAGGTGGTCGTGGGCTGTGGTGGAGTTGATCCTGTAGGTGCAGCAGCTGCAGCAGGTGGTGGTAGTGAACTGTGGGGGAGTTGATCCTGTAGGTGCTGCAACAACAACAACAATAACAGCAACAGCAGCAGGTGGTGGTGGTTGACTGTGGGGGAGTTGATGCTGTAGCTGCAGCAGCAGCAATAGCAGCAGCAGGTGGTGGTGGTGGACTGTGGGGGAATTGATCCTGTAGCTGCAGCAGCAGCAGGTGGTGGTAGTGGACTGTGGGGGAGTTGATGCTGTAGGTGCAACAGCAGCAGCAGCAGGTGGTGGTATTGGACTGTGGGGGAGTTGATCCTGTAGCTGCAGCAGCAGCAGGTGGTGGTAGTGGACTGTGGGTGAGTTGATCCTGTAGGTGCAGCAGCAACAACAATAAGAGCAGCAGCAGGTGGTGGTAGTGTACTGTGGGGGAGTTGATGCTGTAGGTGCAACAGCAGCAGCATTAGGTGGTGGTATTGGACTGTGGGGAGTTGATCCTGTAGCTGCAGCAGCAGCAGGTGGTGGTAGTGGACTGTGGGTGAGTTGATCCTGTAAGTGCAGCAGCAACAACAATAAGAGCAGCAGCAGGTGGTGGTAGTGTACTGTGGGGGAGTTGATCCTGTAGGTGCAGCAGCAGTAGCAGGTGGTGGTGGTATACTGTTGGGGAGTTGACCCTGTAGGTGCAGCAGCAACAGCAGGATGGTGGTGGACTATGGGGGAGTTGATGCTATAGGTGCAGCAGCAGAGCAGGTGGTGGTGGACTGTGGGAGAGGTGATCCTGTAGGTGCAGCAGCAGCAACAGGTGATGGTGGTTGACTGTGGGGGAGTTGATCCTGTAGGTGCAGCAGCAACAGCAGGTGGTGGTGGTGGACTATGGGGGAGGTAATCCTTTAAGTGCAGCAGTAGAAGGTGGTGGTGGTGGACTGTGGGGAAGTTGATCCTGTAGGTGCAGCAGGTGGTGGTGTTGGACTGTGGGGGAGTTGATCCTGTAGGAGCAGCAGCAGCAGGTGGTGGTGGTGGACTGTGGTGGATGTAATCCTGTAGGTGCAGCAGCAGGTGATGGTGGTGGACTGTGGGGGAGTTGATCCTGTAGGAGCAGCAGCAGCAGGTGGTGGTGGTGGACTGTGGTGGATGTAATCCTGTAGGTGCAGCAGCAGGTGGTGGTGAACTGTGGGGGAGTTGATCCTGTATATGCAGCAGCAACAGCAGGTGGTGGTGGTGGACTGTGGGGGAGTTGATCCTGTAGGTGCAGCAGCAGGTGGTGGTGGTGGATTATGGGGGAGGTGATCCTGTAGGTGCAGGAGCAGCAACAACAACAACAACTACAGCAGCAGCAGCACATGGTGGTGGCGGCGGCCTGTGGGGGAGTTGATCCTGTAGGTGCAGCAACAGCAGCAGTAGGTGGTGGTGGTGGCCTGTGGGGGAGTTGATCCTGTAGCTGCAGCATTAGCAACAGGTGCTGGTGGTTGACTGTGGGGGAGTTGATCCTGTAGGTGCAGCAGCAGCAACAGCAGCAGTAGGTGGTGGTGGTGGACTGTGGGGGAGTTGATCCTGTAGCTGCAGCATTAGCAACAGGTGCTGGTGGTTGACTGTGGGGGAGTTGATGCTGTAGGTGCAGCAGCAGCAACAGCAGCAGTAGGTGGTGGTGGTGGACTGTGGGGGAGTTGATCCTGTAGCTGCAGCATTAGCAACAGGTGCTGGTGGTTGACTGTGGGGGAGTTGATGCTGTAGGTGCAGCAGCAGCATCAGCGACAGCAGCAGCAGCAGGTGGTAGTAGTGGACTGTGGGGGAGTTGATCCTGTAGGTGCAGGAGCAGCAGGTGGTAGTAGTGGACTGTGGGGGAGTTGATCCTGTAGGTGCAACAGCAGGTGGTGGTGGACTGTGATGGAGTTGATCCTGTAGGTGCAGCAACAACAACAACAACAACAAAAGCAGCAGCAGCAGGTGGTGGTAGTGGACTGTGGGGCAGTTGATTCTGTAGGTGCAGCAGCAACAGCAGGTGGTGGTGGTGGACTGTGGGGGAGTTGATCCTGTAGGTGCAGCAGCAGCTGCGTGTGGTGGTGGTATACTGTTGGGGAGTTGAGCCTGTAGGTGCAGCAGCAGCAGGTGGTGGTGGATTGTGGGGGAGGTGATCCTCTAGGTGTAGCAGCAAAAGCAGGTAGTGGTGGACTGTGGGGGAGTTGATCCTGTAGGCGCAGCAGCAACAGCAGGATGGTGGTGGTGGACTGGGGGAGTTGATCCTGTAGGTGCAGCAGCAGCAGCAGGCGGTGGTTGACTGTGGGGGAGTTGATCCTGTAGGTGCAGCAGCAGCAGGTGGTGGTAGTGGACTGTGGGTGAGTTGATCCTGTAGGTGCAGCAGCAGCAGCAGCAATAACAATAAGAGCAGCAGACTGGTGGTGGTAGTGTACTGTGGGGGAGTTGATCCTGTTGGTGCAGCAGCAGGTGCTGGTGGACCGTGGAGTTGATCCTGTAGGTGCAGCAACAACAACAACAACAACATAAGCAGCAGCAGCAGGTGGTGGAAGTGGACTGTGGGGCAGTTGATTATGAAGGTGCAGCAGCAACAGCAGGTGGTGGTGGTGGACTGTGGGGGAATTGATCCTGTAGGCGCAGCAGCAACAGCAGGATGGTGGTCGTGGACTGGGGGAGTTGATCCTGTAGGTGCAGCAGCAGCAGCAGCAGGTGGTGGTGGACTGGGGGAGTTGATCCTGTAGGTGCAGCAGCAGCAGCAGTTGGTGGTGGTGGACTGTGGGGGAGATGATCCTGTAGGTGCAGCAGCAGGTGGTGGTGAACTGTGGGGTCGTTGATCCTATAGGTGCAGCTGCAGAGTGGTGGTGGACTGTGGGGGAGTTGATTCCTTAGGTACAGCAGCAACAGGTGATGGTGGTAGTGGACTGTGGGGGAGGTGATCCTGTAGGTGCAGCAGCAAGAGCAGGTGGTGGTGGTGGACTGTGGGGGAATTGATCCTGTAGATGCAGCAGCAGCAGGTGATGGTAGTGCACTGTGGAGGAGTTGATCCTGTAGGTGCAGCAGCAGCAGCAGCAGCAGCAGCAGGTGGTGGTAGAGGACTTTGGGGGAGTTGATCCTGTAGGTGCAGCAGCAGCAGGTGGCGATAGTGGACTGTGGGGGAGTTGATCCTGTAGGTGCAGCAGCTGCAGCAGCAGCAGGTGGTGCTAGTGTACTGTGGGGGAGTTCATCCTGTAGGTGCAGCAACAACAACAACAAGAACAACAGCAGCAGCAGCAGGTGGTGGTAGTGTACTTTGGGGGAGTTGATCCTGTAGGTGCAGCAGCAGCAGGAGCAGGTGGCGGTGGACTGTGGGGGAGTTGATCCTGTAGGTAAAGTAGCAGCAGCAGGAGCAACAACAATAACAGTAGCAGTAGTAGGTGGTGGTGGTGGTCTGTGGGGAACTTGATCCTGTAGTTGCAGCAACAGCAGTAGCAGCAACAACAGCAGCCCCAGCAGCAGGTGGTGGTGGTGGACTGTGGGGGAGTTGATCCTGTAGATGCAGCAGCAACAGGTGATGGTAGTGGACTGTGGGGGAGTTGATCCTGTAGGTGCAGCAGCCGCAACAACAACAACAGCAGCAGCAGTAGCAGCAGCAGCAGCAGGTGGTGGTGTCGGCGCCCTGTGGGGGAGTTGATCCTGTAGGTGCAGCAGCAGCAGCAGCAGCAGGTGGTGGTGGTGGACTGTGGGGGAGTTGATCCTGTAGGTGCAGCAGCAACAGCAGGTGGTGGTGGTGGTGGAGGACTGTGGGGGAGTTGATCCTGTAGAGGCAGCAGCAGCAGGAGCAGCAGGTAGTGGGCTGTGGGGGAGTTGATCGTGTAGGTGCAGCAGCAGCAGGTGATGGTAGTGGACTGTTTGGGAGTTGATCCTGTATGTGCAGCAGCAGTAGCAGGTGTGTTGTGGACTGTGGGGGAGTTGATCCTGTAGGTAAAATAGCAGCAGCAGCAGCAGCAACAACAATAATAACAGTATCAGCAGCAGGTGGTGGTGGTGGTCTGTGGGGGACTTGATCCTGTAGGTGCAGCAGCAGCAGTAGCAGCAACAACAACAGCCCCAGCAGCAGCAGCAGCAGCAGCAGCAGCAGCAGATGGTGGTGGTGGTTGACTGTGGGGGAGTTGGTCCAGTAGGTGCAACAACAGCAGCAGCAGTAGCAGGTGGTGGTGGTGGTTGACTGTGGGGGAGTTCATCCTGTAGGTGCCGCAGCAGCAGCAACAACAACAGCAGCCCCAGCAGGTGGTTGTGGTGGACTGTGGGGGAGTTGAACCTGTAGATGCAGCAGCAGCAGGTGATGGTAGTGGACTGTGGGGGAGTTGATCCTGTAGGTGCAGCAGCAGCAGCAGCAGGTGGTGGTAGTGGACTTTGGGGGAGTTGGTCCTGTAGCTGCAACATTAGCAATAGGTGGTGGTGGTTGACTGTGGGGGGTTGATCCTGTAGGTGCAGCAGCAGTAACAGCAGCAGCAGCAGGTGGTGGTAGTGGACTGTGGGGGAGTTGATCCTGTAGGTGCAGCAGCAGCAGGTGGCGATGGTGGACTGTGGGGGAGTTGATCCTGTAGGTGCAGCAGGTGCAGCAGCTGCAGCAGCAGCAGGTGGTGCTAGTGTACTGTGGGGGAGTTCATCCTGTAGGTGCAGCAGCAGCAGCAACAACAACAACAACAACAAGAACAACAGCAGCAGGTGGTGGTAGTGTACTTTGAGGGAGTTGATCCTGTAGGTGCAGCAGCAGCAGCAGCAGCAGGTGGCGGTGGACTGTGGGGGAGTTGACCCTGTAGGTAAAGTAGCAGCAGCAACAACAATAACAGTAGCAGCAGCAGGTGGTGGTGGTGGTCTGTGGGGGAGTTGATCCTGTAGGTGCAGCAGCAGCAGCAGTAGCAGCAACAACAACAGCCCCAGAAGCAGCAGCAGCAGCAGCAGGTGGTGTTGGTGGACTGTGGGGGAGTTCATCCTGTAGGTGCAGCAGCATCAGCAGGTGGTGGTGGTGGACGATGAGGGAGTTGATTCTGTAGGTGCAGCAGCAGAAGGTGGTGGTGGTGGACTGTGGGGGAGTTGATCCTGTAGGTGCAGCAGGTGGTGGTGGTGGACTATGAGGGAGTTGATCCTGTAGGTGCAGCAGCAGAAGGTGGTGGTGGTGGACTGTGGGGGAGTTGATCCTGTAGGTAAAGTAGCAGCCGCAGCAGGTGGTGGTGGTGGTCTGTGGGGGACTTGATCCTGTAGTTGCAGCAGCATCAGTAGCAGCAGCAACAGCAGCCCCAGCAGCAGGTGGTGGTGGTGGACTGTGGGGGAGTTGATTCTGTAGTTGCAGCAGCAGCAGTAGCAGCAACAGCAGCAGCAGGTGGTGGTGGTGGTGAACTGTGGGGGTGTGGATCCTGAAGATGCAGCAGCAGCAGGTGATGGTAGTGGACTGTTGGGGAGTTGGTTCTGTAGGTGCAGCAGCAGCAGCAGGTGGTGGTGGACTGTGGGGGAGTTGATCCTGTAGGTGCAGCAGCAGTTGGTGGTGGTGGGCTTTGGGGGGAGTTGATCCTGTAGCTGCAGCATTAGCAGGTGGTGGTATAGGACTGTTGGGGAGTTGATTCTGTAGGTAAAGTAGAAGCAGCAGCAGCAGGTGGTGGTGGTGGTCTTTGGGGGACTTGATCCTGTAGGTGCAGCAGCAGCAGTAGCAGCAACAACAGCAGGCCCAGCAGCAGGTGGTGGTGGTGGATTGTGGGGGAGTTGATCCTGTAGATGCAGCAGCAGCAGGTGATGGTAGTGGACTGTGGGGGAGTTGATCCTGTAGGTGTAGCAGCAGCAACAACAACAACAGTAGCAGCAGTAGTAGCAGCAGCAGCAGGTGGTGGTGGCGGCGGCCTGTGGGGGAGTTGATCTTGTAGGTGCAGCAGCAGGTGGTGGTGGTGGTGGCCTGTGGGGGGAGTTGATCCTGTAGGTGCAGCAGCAGCAGGTGGTTATGGTGGACTGTGGGGGAGTTGATTTTGTAGGTGTAGCAGCTGCAGCAACAGCAGCAGGAGAAGCAGGTGGTGGTAGTGGACTGTGGGGGAGTTGATCCTGTAGGTGCAGCAGCAGCAGCAGCAGATGGCGGTGGACTGTGGGGGAGTTGATCTTGTAGGTGCAGCAGCAGGTGGTGGTGGTGGTGGCCTGTGGGGGGAGTTGATCCTGTAGGTGCAGCAGCAGCAGGTGGTTATGGTGGACTGTGGGGGAGTTGATTTTGTAGGTGTAGCAGCTGCAGCAACAGCAGCAGGAGAAGCAGGTGGTGGTAGTGGACTGTGGGGGAGTTGATCCTGTAGGTAAAGTAGCAGCAGCAGTAGCAGCAACAACAGCAGCCGTAGCAGCAGGTGGTGGTGGTGGTCTGTGAGAAAGATGATCCTGTAGGTGCAGCAGCAGCAGCAGCAACAACAACAGCAGCAGCAGCAGCAGGTGGTGGTAGTGGACTGTGGGGCAGTTGATTCTATAGGTGCAGCAGCAGAGCAGGTGGTGGTGGACTGTGGGAGAGGTGATCCTGTAGGTGCAGCAGCAGCAACAGGTGATGGTGGTTGACTGTGGGGGAGTTGATCCTGTAGGTGCAGCAGCAACAGCAGGTGGTGGTGGTGGACTATGGGGGAGGTAATCCTTTAAGTGCAGCAGTAGAAGGTGGTGGTGGTGGACTGTGGGGAAGTTGATCCTGTAGGTGCAGCAGGTGGTGGTGTTGGACTGTGGGGGAGTTGATCCTGTAGGAGCAGCAGCAGCAGGTGGTGGTGGTGGACTGTGGTGGATGTAATCCTGTAGGTGCAGCAGCAGGTGATGGTGGTGGACTGTGGGGGAGTTGATCCTGTAGGAGCAGCAGCAGCAGGTGGTGGTGGTGGACTGTGGTGGATGTAATCCTGTAGGTGCAGCAGCAGGTGGTGGTGAACTGTGGGGGAGTTGATCCTGTAGGTGCAGCAGCAACAGCAGGTGGTGGTGGTGGACTGTGGGGGAGTTGATCCTGTAGGTGCAGCAGCAGGTGGTGGTGGTGGATTATGGGGGAGGTGATCCTGTAGGTGCAGGAGCAGCAACAAGAACAACAACTACAGCAGCAGCAGCACATGGTGGTGGCGGCGGCCTGTGGGGGAGTTGATCCTGTAGGTGCAGCAACAGCAGCAGTAGGTGGTGGTGGTGGCCTGTGGGGGAGTTGATCCTGTAGCTGCAGCATTAGCAACAGGTGCTGGTGGTTGACTGTGGGGGAGTTGATCCTGTAGGTGCAGCAGCAGCAACAGCAGCAGTAGGTGGTGGTGGTGGACTGTGGGTGAGTTGATCCTGTAGCTGCAGCATTAGCAACAGGTGCTGGTGGTTGACTGTGGGGGAGTTGATGCTGTAGGTGCAGCAGCAGCATCTGCGACAACAGCAGCAGTAGGTGGTGGTGGTGGACTGTGGGGGAGTTGATCCTGTAGGTGCAGGAGCAGCAGGTGGTAGTAGTGGACTGTGGGGGAGTTGATCCTGTAGGTGCAACAGCAGGTGGTGGTGGACTGTGATGGAGTTGATCCTGTAGGTGCAGCAACAACAACAACAACAACATAAGCAGCAGCAGCAGGTGGTGGTAGTGGACTGTGGGGCAGTTGATTCTGTAGGTGCAGCAGCAACAGCAGGTGGTGGTGGTGGACTGTGGGGGAGTTGATCCTGTAGGTGCAGCAGCAGCTGCGTGTGGTGGTGGTATACTGTTGGGGAGTTGAGCCTGTAGGTGCAGCAGCAGCAGGTGGTGGTGGATTGTGGGGGAGGTGATCCTCTAGGTGTAGCAGCAACAGCAGGTAGTGGTGGACTGTGGGGGAGTTGATCCTGTAGGCGCAGCAGCAACAGCAGGATGGTGGTGGTGGACTGGGGGAGTTGATCCTGTAGGTGCAGCAGCAGCAGCAGGCGGTGGTTGACTGTGGGGGAGTTGATCCTGTAGGTGCAGCAGCAGCAGGTGGTGGTAGTGGACTGTGGGTGAGTTGATCCTGTAGGTGCAGCAGCAGCAGCAGCAATAACAATAAGAGCAGCAGACTGGTGGTGGTAGTGTACTGTGGGGGAGTTGATCCTGTTGGTGCAGCAGCAGGTGCTGGTGGACTGTGGAGTTGATCCTGTAGGTGCAGCAACAACAACAACAACAACATAAGCAGCAGCAGCAGGTGGTGGAAGTGGACTGTGGGGCAGTTGATTATGAAGGTGCAGCAGCAACAGCAGGTGGTGGTGGTGGACTGTGGGGGAATTGATCCTGTAGGCGCAGCAGCAACAGCAGGATGGTGGTCGTGGACTGGGGGAGTTGATCCTGTAGGAGCAGCAGCAGCAGCAGCAGGTGGTGGTGGACTGGGGGAGTTGATCCTGTAGGTGCAGCAGCAGCAGCAGTTGCTGGTGGTGGACTGTGGGGGAGATGATCCTGTAGGTGCAGCAGCAGGTGGTGGTGAACTGTGGGGTCGTTGATCCTATAGGTGCAGCTGCAGAGTGGTGGTGGACTGTGGGGGAGTTGATTCCTTTGGTGCAGCAGCAACAGGTGATGGTGGTAGTGGACTGTGGGGGAGGTGATCCTGTAGGTGCAGCAGCAACAGCAGGTGGTGGTGGTGGACTGTGGTGGAATTGATCCTGTAGATGCAGCAGCAGCAGGTGATGGTAGTGCACTGTGGAGGAGTTGATCCTGTAGGTGCAGCAGCAGCAGCAGCAGCAGGTGGTGGTAGAGGACTTTGGGGGAGTTGATCCTGTAGGTGCAGCAGCAGCAACAACTACAACAGCAGCAGCAGCAGTAGCAGCAGCAGCAGCAGCAGCAGGTAGTGGTGGCGGCGGCCTGTGGGGGGAGTTGATCCTGTAGGTGCAGCAGCACGTGGTGGTGGTTTCCTGTGGGGGGAGTTGATCCTGTAGCTGCAACATTAGCAACAGGTGGTGGTGGTTGACTGTGTGGGAGTTGATCCTGTAGGTGCAGCAACAGCAGCAGCAGCATTAGGTGGTGGTAGTGGACTGTGGGGGAGTTGATCCTGTAGGTGCAGCAGCAGCAGGTGGTGATGGTGGACTGTGGGGGAGTTGATCCTGTAGGTGCAGCAGCTGCAGCAACAGCAGCAGCAGGTGGTGGTAGTGTACTCTGGGGGAGTTCATCCTGTAGGTACAGCAGCAACAACAACAACAACAACAACAGCAGCAGCAGCAGCAGGTGGTGGTAGTGTACTTTGGGGGAGTTGATCCTGTAGGTGCAGCAGCAGTAGGTGGCGGTTAACTGTGGGGGAGTTGATCCTGTAGGTGCAGCAGCAGCAGTAGCAGCAACAACAGCAGCCCCAGCAGCAGCAGCAACAGCAGCAGCAGCAGGTGGTGGTGGTACTTACTTACTCCACCGACAGACTATTACTACGTCGATAGATTCTCACATATATTCTTCACGTAATTAGTGAAGGTCGGCTGGTCTCCACACTCCCTCCCCTTCCCCGTGTCCACGGCGGCCACCACACACGTAGCCAAAGATCCATTTACAAGCTCCTTACACGTGTCTGTGCGACCCGCCCACCATTCTCCGGACACACACACATTTCATCCTGTCCTCGGATGGGCGTGTGACTTGTGGCAGGTGTCGTCGCCCTTACCTTACGACCCAAGACAATGTTTCTTACCTACCACTGAGTCGTACATTACTGCTGTCTTCCCTGCTTGCGGGGCACGTAGGTCGACCATCACACATAATGTTTACTTACAAAATACACAATAGTTTCCACCATTCAGGATGATGCAATAACTAACCTCTTGAGGGTTTTTAGCTTTAATTATCGCTCTTCGAATGTTATTGTTTAAACCAACGTCCTTAAAGACTTATAGCTTAAACCATCGTTAAAGGTTATAACAGCTGGGTTAAGTTCCCTGTCATCATCTTTTAGGATTTGGTTTGACATTAAAAATATCCATTATTCCCGTCTTTATATACAGCATTAACCCTAGGCCACACAATCCACCGTCTTGGTCACTAGTCTTGTTCATCATAGTTTAATACCGTCTCTTCACTATGCCGAGTTCAGACCAGTATCGTCTGCATATCGAATATTTGATACTACGTTACCATTAACTTTTAGTCCTTCATCGTTTCTTATAACTTTTCGCATTATATATTTTTGATCGGTGATTATGCAGTCCTGGAGATAGCACGCAGCCCTTTCTAACTCCTTCCGAGGGTTAGGTTAGTTTAGGTTAAGTTAGGTTTTATTAATTAAGTAGATGATGATGATGTTAGGTTGTGTTAGGGATCTCTTGAAGACTAGGAGTCCCCGCATATTTCGCTTGGTGATTAAGTACCTTAACTCTAAACGGGGGGTTAGGCTAGTTTAAGTTAGATTGAGTTAGGTTAGGTTACGTTAGGTTAAATTGGATTAAATTGGGTTAGATTAGGTTTTAATTAGGTTAAGTTTGGTTAGGTTGAAACAAGGGATGGCTCCTTAGCTTTTTGATATCCGGTTAATGTTAGGATAAGTGTTATAAAGATAGGGCAGGTTAATGTTTGGTTTGGTTTGGTTAGGTTAGGTTTGCGTTATGTTAGTTTAATGTTAGGTTAACTTAATGGACTAGGTGGCGAAACTGCGAATCATCCCCCCCCCCCCCCCTCCATCCCTCCCCACTCCACCTGCTGTTTGATAATTTTGATAAACGACCAAACAGGCAGACAGACAGAGATAAATACACGAATAAATATATAATGAAATGGACATACACTTAGACAGATGAATATATCTAATAGACAGATAGATAAATAGACAGACAGACACAAGATCCCCCAGGTTGGTATGTCATGGTCCTTCAGTGTGTAGTGATAAATGGCTCGGGTCTTGTGTGTTCGTGGGTCTGCGGGTCTCTGAATTTTCTAAAAGTTATTATTTATTTTTCTTCGTCAGTAATGTATAGGAGTGATGCTCAAGGTTCCTTTATTAACGGTGGGTCTCTCTCTCTCTCTCTCTCTCTCTCTCTCTCTCTCTCTCATATGATAAAAAAATGATCGACTTGTACCTGTGGTTCTTGTTTGTGTTTTAATTGTTATTTAAATACAACTTTTTATCTTATTTCTAATTTCTACTGTTGTTCCAGCCACATGTTGTATTGTTAATAATAATAATAATAATAATAATAATAATAATAATAATATGGTAATAATAATAATACAAATAATGATGATAATAATAATAATTGAGACGATAATTATTAAAATATGGAGGCAGGAGGAGGAAGAGGGAAGGAATGATGATAGTTGAGAAGATGACAATAGTAGTGATAATGCTGGTTGTGGTAGTGATGGTAATATTATACACGTAACAATAATGGTTGCCCATCGTGTACGAGGATGGCCGGCTCTAGAGCAACCTAGGCGTGAATTTGTTTAAGGTATTAGAATCTGTCGCTAACACCACAACCACACACTAAGTTAACGAGTTGTATGACCCAGTTTCAATGAATAGTCCGAGAAGACCGGACAACTCGCCAACTGCACTGGCTAACCATTATTCCAGAATAAGATCCGCAAATCGATTAACATCTAGGATCCCATTTACTGGTAAATAGAAAGCCAAATGTCGTAAAAAAAAATGCTCATAGTTTCTCCCCGTCCGGGAATCGAACAGGGGTCCGCTCTCTTGCAAGGCGAGTATGCTGACTATTACACCACAGGTTGCCAAAATCACGTTTAGTAAAAATTTATTATTTTTTTTTTTTCGTGCTGGTCAAGCCCCGACCAGAGGTTAGCTAGATCCCCGGACAACTCTTTCGGAGCTTGACCAGCACGTGGTATTGGTAATATTATCTCGACTTGATTATATGTTACAAATTCACTTGTGAGTTTTTCAGTGTTTTGTTTTGTATAATATTTACTTATTCTAAGCTAAATGTTAACAAATAAATGACTTAAATAATACGAAAACAAACAAATAAAAGCGGAACTCCACCTAATATATACTGTATGTTACACTAAATAGGGATAATTGGCCATTAGTGATAACTTCTATGTATTTATCTTTTCTAGAAGCCTTTGACTGGCCATAAACGATCCTGTAGATCATAAGTATACATATAAATGAATACCTTCATGCATAATGTAACCTGACCAGACCTAACCTAACTTAAGCTAATCTAGCCTAACCTAACCTAACGGAACCTAACGTAATCTAGCCATCTTCTTGTTCTTCTTCTCCTCCTTCTCTTTCTCTTTCTTTTTCTCCTTCTCCTTCTCCTTCTCCTTCTTCTTCTCCTCCTCCTCCTCCTCCTCCTCCTCCTCTGCATTATATCATCATCAACTAAATTAAAATTCAAACGCCTTAACCTTACACACTGTCACCCTGGGTTGGAGAGGGGGGATGGGGGAGGGCGGGGGAAGACTCACCTAAATCACCCAGCAGGCGCTTTGTGACACCCAACAAGTGACCTTTGGGCGGGGGCAGTTTTCTCGCCAGATCTAGACCAGTGGGCAGTGTTAACCCCCAAAGGTCACCGAGGCAGGAGTGACCTTTGGGAAGTTTTGGGATTATAAATAAAGTTGTAGGAGGTGGTGGTGGAGGTGGTAGGTTAGTGAAGTCCTTGGTGGTGGTGGTTTGTTGAAGAGGGTCTGTTTTTTTATTGTTTTTATGTTTGTTTGATTGTTTTTTTGTATGTTTGTTTTATTGTTTGTTTGTATGTTTTATTGTTTGTTTGTTTTGTTTTATTCTTCGTTTGGCCGTTTTATTGTTTGTTTTATTGTTTGTTGGTATGTTTGTTTGTTTTATTGTTTTTGTTTGCTTATTGTTTGTTTTTTAGAATGATGTTTTTGTGGTGTCATTATAGTTTGTGTTGTGTTGTTGCTTGCTTGTTTGTTTGTGATGTGTTGTTTGTTTGTGGTTGGTGTGTGAGAGAGAGAGAGAGAGAGAGAGAGAGAGAGAGAGAGAGAGAGTATCAACACAATTTCCATACCATATATTTACCAACAACTTTGTCATAACGTAACATTGAGCCAGGGACTCTCTCTCTCTCTCTCTCTCTCTCTCTCTCTCTGATGATAAAAAACTGATCGACTTGTACCTGTGGTTCTTGTTTGTGTTTTAATTGTTAATTTAATACAACTTTTTATCTTATTTCTAATTTCTTCTGTTGTTCCAGCCACATGTTGTATTGTTAATAATAATAATAATAATAATAATAATAATAATAGTAATAATACAGTAATAATAATAATAAAAACAATGATGATAATAATAATAATTGAGACGATAATTATTAAAATATGGAGGCAGGAGGAGGAAGAGGGAAGGAATGATGATAGTTGAGAAGATGACAATAGTAGTGATAATGCTGGTTGTGGTAGTGATGGTAATATTATACACGTAACAATAATGGTTGCCCTTCGTGTACGAGGATGGCCGGCTCTAGAGCAACCTAGGCGTGAATTTGTTTAAGGTGTTAGAATCTGTCGCCAACACCACAACCACAACCTAAGTTAACGAGTTGTATGACCCAGTTTCAATGAATAGTCCGAGAAGACGGGACAACTCGCCAACTGCACATTCTTGCAGAATAAGATCCGCAAATCGATTAACATCCAGGTTCCCATTTACTTGTAAATAGAAAGCCAAATGACGAAAAAAAAAAAATGCTCATAGTTTCACTCCGTCCGGGAATCGAACAGGGGTCCACTCGCTTGCAAGGCGAGTATGCGGACTATTACACCACAGGTTGTCAAAATCACGTTTAGTAAAAAATTATTATTTTTTTTTTTTTCGTGCTGGTCAAGCCCCGACCAGAGGTTAGCTAGACCCCCGGACAACTCTTTCGGAGCTTGACCAGCACGTGGTATTGGTATTATTATCTCGACTTGATTATATGTTACAAATTCACTTGTGAGTTTTTTAATGTTTTGTTTTGTATAATATTTACTTATTCTTAGCTAAATGTTAACAAATAAATGACTTAAATAATACGAAAACAAACAAATAAAAGCGGAACTCCACCTAATATATACTGTATGTTACACTAAATATGGATAATTGGCCAATAGTGATAACTTCTATGTATTTGTCTTTTCTAGAAGCCTTTGACTGGCCATAAACGATCCTTTTAGATCATAAATATACATATAAATGAATACCTTCATGCATAATGTAACCTGACCAGACCTAACCTAACTTAGCCTAATCTAGCCTAACCTAACGTAATCTAGCCATCTTCTTCTTCTTCTTCTTCTTCTTCTTCTTCTTCTTCTTCTTCTTCTAAATTAAAATTCAAACGCCTTAACCTTACACACTGTGACCCTGGGTTGGTGATGGGGGAGGGCGGGGGAAGACTCACTTAAATCACCCAGCAGGCGCTTTGTGACACCCAACAAGTGACCTTTGGGCGGGGGCAGTTTTCTCGCCAGATCTAGACCAGTGGGCAGTGTTAACCCCCAAAGGTCACCGAGGCAGGAGTGACCTTTGGGAAGTTTTGGGATTACAAATAGAGTTGTAGGAGGTGGTGGTGGAGGTGGTAGGTTAGTGAAGTCCTTGGTGGTGGTGGTTTGTTGAAGAGGGTCTGTTTTTTTTATTGTTTTTATGTTTGTTTGATTGTTTTTATGTTTGTTTGTTTGTTTTATTGTTTGTTGGTATGTTTGTTTGTTTTATTGTTTTTGTTTGTTTTATTGCTTGTTTTCTAGAATGATGTTTTTTGTGGTGTCATTATTGTTTGTGTTGTGTTGTTGCTTGCTTGTTTGTTTGTGATGTGTTGTTTGTTTGTGGTTGGTGTGTGTGAGAGAGAGAGAGAGAGAGAGAGAGAGAGAGTCAACACAATTTCCATGCCATATATTTACCAACAACTTTGTCATAACGTAACAGTGAGTCAGGGACTCTCTCTCTCTCTCTCTCTCTCTCTCTCTCTCTCTCTCTCTGATGATAAAAAACTGATCGACTTGTACCTGTGGTTCTTGTTTGTGTTTTAATTGTTAATTTAATACAACTTTTTATCTTATTTCTAATTTCTACTGTTGTTCCAGCCACATGTTGTATTGTTGCTAATAATAATAATAATAATAATAATACGGTAATAATAATAATAAAAATAATGATGATAACAATAATAATTGAGACGATAATTATTAAAATATGGAGGCAGGAGGAGGAAGAGGGAAGGAATGATGATAGTTGCGAAGATGACAATAGTAGTGATAATGCTGGTTGTGGTAGTGATGGTAATATTATACACGTAACAATAATGGTTGCCCTTCGTGTACGAGGATGGCCGGCTCTAGAGCAACCTAGGCGTGAATTTGTTTAAGGTGTTAGAATCTGTCGCCAACACAACAACCACAACCTAAGTTAACGAGTTGTATGACCCAGTTTCAATGAATAGTCCGAGAAGACGGGACAACTCGCCAACTGCACATTCTTGCAGAATAAGATCCGCAAATCGATTAACATCCAGGTTCCCATTTACTTGTAAATAGAAAGCCAAATGACGAAAAAAAAAATATGCTCATAGTTTCACTCCGTCCGGGAATCGAACAGGGGTCCACTCGCTTGCAAGGCGAGTATGCGGACTATTACACCACAGGTTGTCAAAATCACGTTTAGTAAAAAATTATTATTTTTTTTTTTTTCGTGCTGGTCAAGCCCCGACCAGAGGTTAGCTAGACCCCCGGACAACTCTTTCGGAGCTTGACCAGCACGTGGTATTGGTATTATTATCTCGACTTGATTATATGTTACAAATTCACTTGTGAGTTTTTTAATGTTTTGTTTTGTATAATATTTACTTATTCTTAGCTAAATGTTAACAAATAAATGACTTAAATAATACGAAAACAAACAAATAAAAGCGGAACTCCACCTAATATATACTGTATGTTACACTAAATAGGGATAATTGGCCAATAGTGATAACTTCTATGTATTTGTCTTTTCTAGAAGCCTTTGACTGGCCATAAACGATCCTTTTAGATCATAAATATACATATAAATGAATACCTTCATGCATAATGTAACCTGACCAGACCTAACCTAACTTAGCCTAATCTAGCCTAACCTAACGTAATCTAGCCATCTTCTTCTTCTTCTTCTTCTTCTTCTTCTTCTTCTTCTTCTTCTAAATTAAAATTCAAACGCCTTAACCTTACACACTGTGACCCTGGGTTGGTGATGGGGGAGGGCGGGGGAAGACTCACTTAAATCACCCAGCAGGCGCTTTGTGACACCCAACAAGTGACCTTTGGGCGGGGGCAGTTTTCTCGCCAGATCTAGACCAGTGGGCAGTGTTAACCCCCAAAGGTCACCGAGGCAGGAGTGACCTTTGGGAAGTTTTGGGATTACAAATAGAGTTGTAGGAGGTGGTGGTGGAGGTGGTAGGTTAGTGAAGTCCTTGGTGGTGGTGGTTTGTTGAAGAGGGTCTGTTTTTTTTATTGTTTTTATGTTTGTTTGATTGTTTTTATGTTTGTTTGTTTGTTTTATTGTTTGTTGGTATGTTTGTTTGTTTTATTGTTTTTGTTTGTTTTATTGCTTGTTTTCTAGAATGATGTTTTTTGTGGTGTCATTATTGTTTGTGTTGTGTTGTTGCTTGCTTGTTTGTTTGTGATGTGTTGTTTGTTTGTGGTTGGTGTGTGTGAGAGAGAGAGAGAGAGAGAGAGAGAGAGAGTCAACACAATTTCCATGCCATATATTTACCAACAACTTTGTCATAACGTAACAGTGAGTCAGGGACTCTCTCTCTCTCTCTCTCTCTCTCTCTCTCTCTCTCTCTCTCTGATGATAAAAAACTGATCGACTTGTACCTGTGGTTCTTGTTTGTGTTTTAATTGTTAATTTAATACAACTTTTTATCTTATTTCTAATTTCTACTGTTGTTCCAGCCACATGTTGTATTGTTGCTAATAATAATAATAATAATAATAATACGGTAATAATAATAATAAAAATAATGATGATAACAATAATAATTGAGACGATAATTATTAAAATATGGAGGCAGGAGGAGGAAGAGGGAAGGAATGATGATAGTTGCGAAGATGACAATAGTAGTGATAATGCTGGTTGTGGTAGTGATGGTAATATTATACACGTAACAATAATGGTTGCCCTTCGTGTACGAGGATGGCCGGCTCTAGAGCAACCTAGGCGTGAATTTGTTTAAGGTGTTAGAATCTGTCGCCAACACAACAACCACAACCTAAGTTAACGAGTTGTATGACCCAGTTTCAATGAATAGTCCGAGAAGACCGGACAACTCGCTAACTGCACATTATTGCAGCATAAGATCCGCAAATCGATTAACATCCAGGTTCCCATTTACTTGTAAATAGAAAGCCAAATGACGAAAAAAAAAATATGCTCATAGTTTCACTCCGTCCGGGAATCGAACAGGGGTCCACTCGCTTGCAAGGCGAGTATGCGGACTATTACACCACAGGTTGTCAAAATCACGTTTAGTAAAAAATTATTATTTTTTTTTTTTTCGTGCTGGTCAAGCCCCGACCAGAGGTCAGCTAGACCCCCGGACAACTCTTTCGGAGCTTGACCAGCACGTGGTATTGGTAATATTATCTCGACTTGATTATATGTTACAAATTCACTTGTGAGTTTTTTAATGTTTTGTTTTGTATAATATTTACTTATTCTTAGCTAGATGTTAACAAATAAATGACTTAAATAATACGAAAACAAACAAATAAAAGCGGAACTCCACCTAATATATACTGTATGTTACACTAAATATGGATAATTGGCCATTAGTGATAACTTCTATGTATTTGTCTTTTCTAGAAGCCTTTGACTGGCCATAAACGATCCTTTTAGATCATAAATATACATATAAATGAATACCTTCATGCATAATGTAACCTGACCAGACCTAACCTAACTTAACCTAATCTAGCCTAACCTAACGTAATCTAGCCTTCTTCTTCTTCTTCTTCTTCTTCTTCTTCTTCTTCTTCTAAATTAAAATTCAAACGCCTTAACCTTACACACTGTGACCCTGGGTTGGTGATGGGGGAGGTCGGGGGAAGACTCACCTAAATCACCCAGCAGGCGCTTTGTGACACCCAACAAGTGACCTTTGGGCGGGGGCAGTTTTCTCGCCAGATCTAGACCAGTGGGCAGTGTTAACCCCCAAAGGTCACCGAGGCAGGAGTGACCTTTGGGAAGTTTTGGGATTATAAATAGAGTTGTAGGAGGTGGTGGTGGAGGTGGTAGGTTAGTGAAGTCCTTGGTGGTGGTGGTTTGTTGAAGAGGGTCTGTTTTTTTTATTGTTTTTATGTTTGTTTGATTGTTTTTATGTATGTTTGTTTGTTTTATTGTTTGTTTGTTTGTTTGTTTTGTTTTATCCTTCGTTTGGCCGTTTTATTGTTTGTTTTATTGTTTGTTGGTATGTTTGTTTGTTTTATTGTTTTTGTTTGTTTTATTGCTTGTTTTCTAGAATGATGTTTTTTGTGGTGTCATTATTGTTTGTGTTGTGTTGTTGCTTGCTTGTTTGTTTGTGATGTGTTGTTTGTTTGTGGTTGATGTGTGTGAGAGAGAGAGAGAGAGAGAGAGAGAGAGAGAGAGAGAGAGTCAACACAATTTCCATGCCATATATTTACCAACAACTTTGTCATAACGTAACAGTGAGCCAGGGACTCTCTCTCTCTCTCTCTCTCTCTCTCTCTCTCTCTCTCTCTCTCTCTCTCCAGATTACACAGGAAATAGCTCCATTTATACTATACTCCCCGAATAATACGGTTAAATGCCCCTCCCCACTCCCTAACCCTCCCCCTCTCTCTCTTATACTGGGGAGAGAATGCAAGGAATAAGCTCTCACTCTCACGCCTTCTTTGTGCAGTAACGCGTGAATGACCTTCTCTATGCCTCTTTTATGTACAAACGTCCCACCTCCTCTCCTCCCTCCCCTGCCTTTCCTTCCCCTGCCTCTCGCTCCCCTACCTCTCCCTCCCCTGCCTCTTCCTCCCCTGCCTCTGCCTCTCCCTCCCCTGTCTCTCCCTCCCCAGTCTCTCCCTCCCCTGCCTATCCCTCTCCTGCCTATCCCTCTCCTGTCTCTCCCTCCCCTGCCTCTCCCTCCCCTGCCTCTCCCTCCCATGCCTATCCCTCCCCTGCTTCTCCCTTCTCTGCCTCTCCCTCCCCTGCCTCTCCCTCCCCTGCCTCTCCCTCCCTTGCCTATCCCTCTCCTACCTCTCCCTCCCCTACCTCTCGCTCCCCTGCCTCTCCCTCCCCTGCCTCTCCCTCCCTTGCCTATCCCCTGTCTCTCCCTCCCCTGCCTCTCCCTCCCCTGCCTATCCCTCTCCTGCCTATCCCTCTCCTGCCTCTCCCTCCCCTGCCTCTCCCTCCCCTGCCTCTCCCTCCCATGCCTATCCCTCCCCTGCCTATCCCCTGTCTCTCCCTCCCCTGCCTCTCCCTCCCCTGCCTCTCCCTCCCATGCCTATCCCTCCCCTGCCTATCCCCTGTCTCTCCCTCCCATGCCTATCCCTCCCCTGCCTATCCCCTGCCTCTCCCTCCCCTGCCTCTCCCTCCCCTGCCTCTCCCTCCCCTGCCTCTCCCTCCCCTGTCTCTCCCTCCCCTGCCTCTCCCTCCCCTGCCTCTCCCGCCCCTGCCTCTCCCTCCCTTGCCTATCCCTCTCCTACCTCTCCCTTCCCCGTCTCTACTTTTCCCTCCAGTGTATATGATGGAGGTAATGTCTCTCACCTGTACTCTTAACTCCTGAACGATCCTGGTCTTGTCTTTAGTAATGTCCTTTAGCAGTGTCCTTTAGCAGTGTCCTTTACCAGTGTCCTCAGCAGTGTCCTTTATCAGTGTCCTTTAGCAGTGTCCTCAGCAGTGCCTTTTTCCTATCACCTGTGCGGAAAAGATCTCAAGCACCGTTTATGCGGCACTTAAGAGGCTGAGAAGAGAGAAAATATCACTATTTTTTCTCCCTCTGTTTACCTTCCTTACTAAGACCACACTGGGAAAATCCCCTGCTGTATTTTCTTTCATGTCGAGTACAATAAGCCTTGTGAACGAGGCCGTGAAATGTGTTCAAAAGGTAACTCGATGCCGCTCCTTGAACTTCCGTATGTGTGTGTGTGTGTAGGTTTGCGTGTGTGTGTGTGTGTGTGTGTGTGTTGTGTGTGTGTGTACGGGACCTCTTATTTATGGCTGCAGATATCACAAAAGGGTTATGTTACCTGTGTCTATGACAGCACCAAATCATTAAGTGTCACCTCACCTTGGCAGATCCTTCAGAATTCTTCACTTAATCATTTCTACAATTTCTCGGTAGTATCTTCTTTAACGTCAAATATAAAAAACTCTCATTCTCCCCCCCCCCCCCCCCCCTAAGGACCACCTGTGCTCCACTTTGCTCACTGAGGCGCGCCACAAACATGCTGACAGTAAATCGATGGCACGCGACGCAAAAACTGATGGGCGGGCATAAGAGAGACGCGTGATCATTGTTAACGTGCGTGTGGGTGGAGGGTAATAATAATAATAATTAACGGTTTATTGAAAAAGTTCTGCAGCCCGAAGGCTGAAAATATACATTGGACATAAATGACTTATTACATACATTGGTGGTTTAACAAAAGCCTTCATTAGAGAAAAGTGAAGGAACATACAGTGAACATACAGATTATTGTAGGTGTTGAACAGCAAACACGTAGTGTAGCAACTCCCTCCCAGATGGTGTTAGATGGGACCTCACGTGGTGTAGTAGTTCCCTCACAGATGGTGTTATGAGGGGCCTCACGTGGTGTAGTAATTCCCGCACAGATGGTGTTATGAGGGGCCTCACGTGGTGTAGTAATTCCTTCACCGATGGTGTTATGAGGGGCCTCACGTGGTGTAGTAATTCCCTCACAGATGGTGTTATGAGGGGCCTCACGTGGTGTAGTAATTCCCTCACAGATGGTGTTATGCGGGGCCTCACGTGGTGTAGTAATTCCCTCACAGATGGTGTTATGAGGGACCTGACGCGGTGTAGTAATTCCCTCAACAGATGGTGTTATGAGGGGCCTCACGTGGTGTAGTAATTCCCTCACAGATGGTGTTTTGAGGGGCCTCACGTGGTGTAGTAATTCCCTCACAGATGGTGTTATGCAGGGCCTCACGTGGTGTAGTAACTCCTTCACATATGGTGTTATAAGAGGCCTCACGTGGTGTAGTAGTTCCCTCACAGATGGTGTTATGAGGGGCCTCACGTGGTGTAGTAATTCCCTCATAGATGGTGTTATGCGGGGCCTCACGTGGTGTAGTAATTCCCTCACAGACGGATTAACACATCGCTGGTTGTTGGGTCTCACGGGCCGTTATCACTAGGTACCTGGGACCTCACTGTGTGAAGGTTAACTTGGGTGCGACTGTTACCGTTGAGTTGTTCTCACTGACTTAAGCACTGTTCACCACTGTTCACCTCTGTTTAACACTGGTTCCATTCCTTTCCTTAATGAAATAGTAACTTCTGGCGAGAACTTGTTGATATTCCGGTGGGGAGGAGGGTTCAGGGGAGGGAGTTGGTATGGGCCAACTTAACAGTTGACCTGGCTGCTCCGAGAGGAGCGCCAGGTACGTCTTGACCCTTCGGTGGTGTGTGTGTGTGTGTGTGTGCGCGCCTACCTGTGTATGTGTATGTTGACGTCAGGGAGGAAGAATATCTCTCTCTCTCTCTCTCTCTCTCTCTCTCTCTCTCTCTCTCTCTCTCTCACGTGTCATTAACTCGTATCATAAAATCAGCGCCAGCAAAGGCAGTCAATCTCCGCCTGGCGTTTTCCTTCCCTAACAACACCCTCATAACCACTACACCAGAGAGTCATTTACCTTCTCCTTACCTGCCGTGACGTTGGTGTCAGCATAAACTTCCCTCATAATAATCTTCCTCTTTTAAGGCTGGAACAAATCTCTTATGAGAGTCATTAAAGTATATAACCCAGATGAAGAACCGCCTCTCACCTTGATGACCTTTACTCTACCTTCGACACCTGGCGCACATTAACGTTCCTCTTTAAAGCAGAAGGTGAGTAGAGGTAGGGAGAGATGGGGTGACGAGGGTGGATAGTAGGAACAGACGACTGGAATTTGGGTGTGGGATGAAGGACAGGTGTGGGTAAAGGAGGGGGTGGTGAAGGAGGGGTGGGGTGTTAGCGGAAAGAGAGATAGAGGAGGGGGGAGGGGGGTTGGTCTTCCTCAGGTAACCAAGTATTACGGAAGGCATAATTTAACCCCAAGAGTTTACCTGGGCATAGTGACGGATATAATGAGCTTAACTTGAGCCATCTACGCATCGAAAACCCATTACCGTAAATAGGTTGCAGGCATTAGATATCGATTATGGTCGCTTCTTGATGATAGATGTTGACGACTGGCTCTCCGAGATACTGGTACTGACTCTCTCATGTGCTTGCCACCACTATCACCACGATCATCATTATTACCATTTCCACTATCACCACTGTTTTGGAATTTTGTACTCACCACTATCACAACCACTACCACTATCAATATACCCACCACCACTACTACCACCATCACTATCACCACTAATACCACCACTACCACCTTATTCGACTTGTGAAAGAGACCTAGGGGTACTTGTAAGCCTGGACCTACGGCCTAGAAAACAGTGCGTTAATGTTCGAAATAAGGCAAACAGAGTATTGGGTTTTATATCTAGAAGTGTAAGTAACAAGAGTGCAGAGGTCTTATTGCAACTATATCTTGCGCTAGTCAGGCCGCACCTCGATTATGCGGTTCAGTTCTGGTGCCCCTATTATAGAATGGATATAAATTCACTAGAGTCGGTGCAGCGAAGAATGACAAAAATGATTCCGGGACTTAGAAACCTTCCATATCAGGATAGGTTAAAGAAACTTAACTTGCATTCCCTAGAAAGGCGAAGAGTGCGGGGAGATATGATAGAAGTATTTAAGTGGGTGAAAGGAATCAATAAAGGGGCTATAGATAAAGTTCTTATGATATCCGAGCAGGATAGGACTCGGAGCAACGGATTCAAGTTGGATAAGTTTAGGTTTAGGAGGGAGGTAGGAAGAAACTGGTTCACAAATAGGGTGGTGGACGAGTGGAACAAGCTTAGCAACTTTGCAGTAAGTGCTGGAACGCTGGAAAGTTTTAAAGGAAGGCTAGATAGATTCATGGATGACAGAGAGTGGTAGTAACTCTTGACAGGAGCTGCCATGCACAGGCCAACCGGCCTATTGCAGACTCCTTATGTTCTTATGTTCTTATGTTCTATCACCAACTACCACTACCATTACCCTCAGGATGTGTGATTTATTTATGAAAAAAAAAATGGACCTTAGTGTTTCCGTTTCATGCTGTTTCTTACTCCTCCTGTTCTTGTTCTTCATTGTTCTTCTTGTTTCGTGTGTGTGTGTGTGTGTGTGTTTTCTGCTTCCTCTTCTTCTTGTTCTTCCATACCTCCTTCTTTATTTATTTTCTTCTTTGCCTGCTGTTTTTCCTCGGTTTTCTACAAGTCAGAAAAGTAACTCGAGGAAAACTTCGGCGATCTTGTTACTTGTGAGTGGCGTCTATTGGTCTCTCTCTCTCTCTCTCTCTCTCTCTCTCTCTCTCTCTCTCTCTCTCTCTCTCTCTCTCTCTCTCTCACACACACACACAGGACGATTAACTGTGTAAAACTATCTAACTCATGAATAATGTAGAACAAATTATCTTTACACATCACCCATCTTACTTTCTGGTTCCTTAAGGTGAATCGGAGAGTATTTACATAATGCTGTGATTCTCATTATTCATCCCATGTATAAAATAATCACAATGATGAAGAGTGAAGGAGTAATTAAGACGAGTATATATTAAGGAGAAGTTTACAGTGGGTGAGTGATGATAATGGTGGTGGTGGGTGGTGGGGTGGTGGTGGGTGGTGGGGGGGTGGTGGTGGTGGTGGTGGGGTGGTGTTGGTGGGTGGTGGGGTGGTGTTGGTGGGTGGTGCAGATGGTGGTGGGGTGGTGTTGGTGGGTGGTGGGGTGGTGATGGTGGGTGGTGGTTGATTTGATTTTGATTTTGCCGCTTGCAGCGGCTACTTTATTGTGCACCCCGCACTCATCCTGTGAGCGGTAGCGCAAAAGGATTACGGAGTAGGGTTTACAAAGGGTCATAATAATTAACCCCCGTTGTCAGGATATTATGGCACTGAATGTTACACATTATTTCATTTACATTATTTGTTTAGTTCTATACATAAAGGGTAACTTATTCACAAATGCGTGAGTACAGGCGTGTGAGGCAGTATGTCTGGCCTCACACTTTGTTATTCACATTTACGTGGGAGGTATTCAAGCACATTGCGTATTTGGTTCTGTACATGAGAATTGATATAGTTATTAAGTGCAAAAAAGTGGATACAATCTTATTATGTCGGCTATCTTGCCATTAGAGATGGTGGGGTGGTGGGTGGTGGGGTAGTGGTGGTGGGGTGGTGTTGGTGGGTGGTGCAGGTGGTGGTGGGGTGGTGTTGGTGGGTGGTGGGGTGGTGGTGGGGTGATTGATTTTTTTATTTTGCCGCTTGCAGCGGCTACTTTATTGTGCACCCCACACTCATCCTGTGAGCGGTAGCGCAAAAGGATTACAGAGTAGGGTTTACAAAGGGTCATAATAATTAACCCCGGTTGTCAGGATATTATGGCACTGAAAGTTACACAGTATTTCATTTACATTATTTGTTTAGTTCTATACATAAAGGGTAACTTATTCACAAATGCGTGAGAACAGGCGTGTGAGGCAGTATGTCTGGCCTCACACTTTGTTATTCACATTTACGTGGGAGGTATTCAAGCACATTGCGCCATTGCAATGCGCAATGGTGGTGGGGTGGTGTTGGTGGGTGGTGGGGTGGTGTTGGTGGGTGGTGGGGTGGTGTTGGTGGGTGGTGCAGATGGTGGTGGGGTGGTGTTGGTGGGTGGTGGGGTTGTGTTGGTGGGTGGTGGGGTGGTGTTGGTGGGTGGTGGGGTGGTGTTGGTGGGTGGTGTTGTGGGGTGGTGTTGGTGGGTGGTGTTGGTGGGTGGTGGGGTGGTGTTGGTGGGTAGTGGGGTGATGTTGGTGGGTGGTGTTGGTGGGTGGTAGGGTGGTGTTGGTGGGTGGTGGTGTTGGTGGGTGGTGGGGTGGTGTTGGTGGGTGGTGGGGTGGTGGTGGTGTTGTTGGGTGGTGGGGTGGTGGTGGTGGTGTTGGTGGGTGGTGCAGGTGGTGGTGGGGTGGTGTTGGTGGGTGGTGTTGGTGGCTGGTGGGGCGGTGGTGGTGGTGGGGTGGTGTTGGTGGGTGGTGGGGTGGTGGGGTAGTGTTGGTGAGTGGTGCAGGTGGTGGGGGGGGGGGGTATTATTGTACCCTGGCTCACCTCTGTTCATGTTTATTCATTAGAATTCTTTTGGGATGACAACTTGTTGGGAATGCATTGACTGAATCTCCTGAACGACCGATCCCTTCTTCAGTAGTGAATATGCAGGAATATTACACACACACACACACACACATGCATAAATAAACCTGTAAACGACTTCCTTTCAAACTTCCATAATCGTGGTATTAAAGAAGATGAAAGTGCAGGTAACAAACACACACACACACACACTTTCACACACACACTTTCACACACACTTTGCATTAGTAGTTTCCGGGAATATACTGCTGCTTGCGTACAGGAATACCTTGCTATAATTTAGGTCCATTGTAGTGTACAGTCATCGTCCCACTGGTTTACCTTAAGTTTACCTTCATAATGGTATATATTCCCCTGGCTTACCTTGTTAGATATACCTCCATCATACGGGTATATTCCTCAGGTTTAACTTGATAGATATACCTCCATTATACGGGTATATTCCTCTAGTTTTCCATAATCTGCCTTCCCAAATAACAATTAATTTATTATTATTTAATATTCAACAGTGAGATAAGCTGATCCAATAATGAGTATTTCTCGTCTCAAAGGATATTCTCTTCCTCACTATACTGTGTTGTGATGGGAGAATATTACTCATCCTCACTACAAAAGATCGTGAATCATGAGTAAATATCTATAGAATATTACTCATCCCCAACAAAAACAAACAAACCTGAATAAAGACAGTGACTCAACACCCAATAGTGACTTGAACGTAACAATAACTCGTAACTATGACTGATCCAACTACGCCCTCACGTTACACCATGGCCCTCACGTTACATCAGGGCCCTCACGTTACACCAGGGCCCTCACGTTACATCAGGGCCCTCACGTTACACCAGGGCCATTCACGTTACATCAGGGCCCTCACGTTACACCAGGGCCCTCACGTTACATCAGGGCCCTCACGTTACACCAGGGCCATTCACGTTACATCAGGGCCCTCACGTTACATCAGAGCCCTCACGTTACATCAGGGCCCTCACGTTACATCAGTGCTCTCATGTTACATCAGGGCCCTCACGTTTCATCAGGGCCCTCACGTTTCATCAGGGCCCTCACGTTACACCAGGGCCCTCACGTTACATCAGGGCCCTCACGTTACTCCATGGCCCTCACGTTACACCAGGGCCCTCACGTTACATCAGGGCCCTCACGTTATATCAGGGCACTCACGTTACATTAGGGCCCTCACGTTACACCTGGGCCCTCACGTTACACCAGGGCCCTCACGTTACATCAGGGTCCTCACGTTACACCAGGGACCTCACGCTACATGAATGCTCCTCTTAGCTCTCCCTGGAACCGTGAGTAACGGAAGACCGAGTCCATTCATAATCGTCCACTCATATCGATGTTTCCAAGTACAGTATTGAGTTTATCTACCATAACATTACTTACTCGGGTGGTCATGGCAGCTAAATTATGATCCAGTCCATTTTGTTAAGCTTTATATACTTTTCTAGGAGTTAAAGCTTAAGCTGATCCCTAAAGACATGGGAGCTTAATTGTAATCCAATCCATTTTGTCTATTTTTTTATATTTTTTCAGGGAGTTATAGCTTAAGCTGATCCCTAAAGACATGGGAGCTTAATTATGATCTAGTCCATTTTCTCAAGCTTTCTATATTTTTCTAGGAGTTAAAGCTTAAGCTGATCCCTTAAGAAATACTTATAAAACTGTTTAATGAAGGGATATATTGCTCATTTGGTAGTTATAAACACGAAATGTCTCCAATGAACCTTGTCTGGCTTGGGAATGGAGTCTGCAGGGTCTGGATTCCAGGCGATTGGCGAGATAATCCTGGAATTGGCGATATAATCCAGGAAATGGCGAGATACTCCTGGAATTGGTGGACAGGAGCTTCCCAACGCGCCAGGAATCCTCCATGATATGTACGGTCCTTAACCTACCTTAGACTCGTTAACTACCTTCACTTGTGTTACCGTTGTGTTGCTGTTGAAATGATTACCTAGAAGGGAGTCTCTGTTTCCCTCGATTACAAAACAGTTAACGCAGTCAAGATAAACAGTTAGGTTGACTCGAATTTTTTACTGTTAACGGGAAGCTGAGAGAGATTAAGCTAATCCAGGGATATAAAGGGATTAACGATATGAGAAAGAGAGACAGACAGACAGACAGACAGACAAAAAGACAGACAGACAAAAAGACAGACAGACACACATACAGAGACACACAAAGAAAGACAGGTGTAAGACATAGACATTTATACATTACTCAATATTTATAGTTAGCCATAAAAAAAACGAAGATTTATGATCCCAATAAGCTAAGTGGTAACGAAGTCTTGAGAGACAGCGAGACAATTAGAGTCTTCGTAAAATTAAATGATGTTCTCGGTAATTAGTGAACATGAAGGTCTCGTTACGCCTTTTATTACTGCTCAGAATTACCCGCTTAAGCACCCAGGTAATTGTAAGATAAATAAACTAGATGAAGGAAAAATTTCATTATTTTCTTATTATTTTCTGTAAGTTTTGTTTAGATAATAATAATAAAAATAATAAGCCAGTCCATTTTGTCATTCTAAATAAACTATATTTTATTTACGAGTTTCATGAAGATAAAATAAGTTCTAGTCGATAGTATTCCTAGAGAGAGAGAGAGAGAATCATACATATAATCGCTACAGAATTAAGAAGAGGGAGTAACGCTATTGCATGTTTTCAAGTCTCGTGGTAGTATATGTGTCTTGAACTGTATACATAAAGTCAGCATCATCTCTTTTAATGTCATGGAGCTGTGATTGTCTGTTACCTGCCGACACACGCGTTTAAACCTGATGGATCATGTACCCACAGGAGGCAGGATGGAACAGGATGGAAAGGGTGGGAGAGGAGGAGGTATCGTGCTTCCCCATCCCTCGCTGACAACTGATTCATAAGCCAGTCATACGCCCTCAGCTCTCTTCATTTTACCGGTCTCATTTGAATATAAATTGTGCCCGTGTGTGAGGCAGAGGGTAGTGGTAGAGTGTGTGTGTGTGTGACAGAAAAACACTCACTTAAACTCTACAGTATTTTTATAGATGTATTAATTAAAGACACAAGAATAAACAAAGAAAATTATCAGATTAAGATGAAAATCGTAATATTTTCCATTTCAGTCTAAGTCTTCGGTCGGTAATAACATAGTTTTCCCTTAACAAGTAACTCAGTTTTCTTTTTCCTATGCCTCCTACATCTCTATTCCCCCTCTCATGCTGCCTACGACCCTTGCTTCCTTTCATACTTCCCTCCCTCTCGCTTGTTTCGAAAATTTGTATTCCTCCAACTACTAATGCACCCCCACCACCACCCACCTCTCCCACCAACCACTCTCCCCCCCCCCCCCCACCCGCCCCTACCACACAGTGTGCCGGGCTGCATCAGTGGTAGTAGAATTTCCTAAGCTGTTAACCACTTGCACTATTCGTTGAGAAAAACTCTTTTTTTTTATGGTGGGGGAACATTTTGCTATTTTGTTGTTCATTGACTGAGTATGGCCATAGTAAACTGGGGAAGACAGAGCAGACGGGGAATAAGATTGTTTTAAATAACATAAAAAACAGATTAAATTCTACCATATATGAATTAGTTTCCAGTATTTTTTATCATGAAAGATTGTAAATAACAATTGGATTATTGACAAAGAAAAATATTGAAGTGTGTTAATGGTCTTGTGAAAGTTAAGGGGAATAGGTATGTATGTAGATGAAGATATGTTAATGAGTAGTTTTTGCTAGAGAACCTGAAAGAACATATTGAGAAATTATGTAGTTTAGTGACTTACATATTCAACTGGGTGTTGGCTCTCTTAACGGCGATACTGGTGCCAAAATGTACGAAAGATTTTTCCTGTAGTGTCCGTGGGGATATACAAACATACAGACGGATTAAAAACAGGTATTTTATCGTTACTTGGGTCAAAATACACTGAAACAAGACTAGTACAGGGAAGACGTTCAGGAAGCGAGGCGGAACAAGCTAAGGATGGACCCTGTTAATCCACGTAGTAGCCTTAACAGGGGATAGATTAAGGAAGGAAGGAGGTTTGAAGGATATATGAGATTAGGAT
>CAUDMG010000059.1:0-33590 GCA_958450375.1 Homarus gammarus
TTTTAGTTTTTATTAAACTTTATGTGTTATTTTTGTTGCTTAATTAGGATGTTGCGTTATTACAGGTAGTAATTCGCCCAAAAAGTAGGGTAAATAAGGCAAAATTTGGCCAAACATTGAAAGTACCAGACTCAAATTAATTTTCTCCACGGGCAAACTAAAATTGTTCCGGACCACGGGAGTTTCCGGACCACAGAATGCCGGACTAGAGAGGTAAAACAAATGTTAATTAAGAACTGCCCCAACAAGGCAGGTGGAAGCAGTTACAAGGTTCCTTGCAAGGAATGTAATATGTTCTACTAAGGCAAATGGGTAAAGATCTTATAACTAGACTTAAACATCATAAATATAGTGTTAGGACAGGCCAGTAATCCAATGTTTTGTTCATTCATATGAGAGATAATAAGTATTGCATTGACTGGGATAATGCCTCCTCAATATTACCTTGTAATTCAATTGTCAGGAGGAACATTATTGAATCTAGTCTCAGTAAACATACCAAATCTGTCAACGCAATAGAGGCGTCCCGCATCGTAAGGGTGACTCAGACCATCCGGGCAAAACCCTTTTTTTGTTGGTAAGCACTATTTTCGGCCTAGCTCTAAATGGTGGTAGTTGATATAATCTCCTTACTACTCTGTAAATAAGGTTGAAAGCCCTTTGAAAATAGGGTAGAACATCGATTTGTAGCAGACAGGATATTATGGGCTCGGCCTTTGCGTCGTCGGGTGCTCTCATCCAGCCAGTGAGTGAGTCAGAGGAGCAGGCGGCCAATCACGGCGACCGGCCTACGGCCTCCTACCCCGTCTCGGCCAATGACAATGAGAGTCCATGTCATGGCCCCTCCGGCCAATGAGGCGGAATCCCTCTCTCCCTTTCCCTCGGTTCTCTTTTATTGTGGAAAGATCTACGCTCTGATATTGATTAAAGTAAAAACCCATAAGCGGGTGGGAGTTTTGTTGCTTCAAGTCAACATTGCAACAACCCAGTACATTACTTCATAATGTGTTACCTACCATCTGCAAGTACAGTCCTTTAGCTTCAAAATGCATCAAAAATTAATGCTTTATCTCTAAAAACAACAAAGTTATACACGTTTGAAGTTGGAAAAACTTTAAACGCGGTTTTCTCGGTTTCAAAATTTGGTGCGAATAGTCCATACGATGCGGGGCGCCTCAGTTTGTGATTAACAAGATTTGTAAGCAGATGAAAGTGTTGGGTCACGACCTTATGACCTGAATGTGGTGGACACCTGCTGTCCCTAGGGCAGGGGTGGCGAACGTTTTTGAGAGCGTGTGCCCAAATTGGCGATAATATGCTGAAAAATTCACTGGTGTGCCCGTAGGAATTTTGAGCAGAAGATGATTATTATTATTATTATTATTATTATTATTATTATTATTATTATTATAAAAATATTGGTATTTTACAAAAAAATTACCGAGAAGACAACAAAACGCTTGAAAGCTTTCTTAGAGAAATCTGTTTAGGCAACCAGTTACTCTTCTGAATTGTTTTAAAAGGGACAGCTTAAGGAATTACATGTATTTATAACTAGTAATTCACAAGAGATAAAATTAATGAATTACGTGACAATAATAATGGACCTTCATTTTAGAAGAAAGGAGGAGTCCCGTTGATTATTTACGTGTATTCATTTTTTTACTATTAACAAAAGTATAACAGAGAGAGATTGAAATAAATGAAAGCATTTTAGAAAAAGCCTGTTCAAAAAATAATTAATATCAATGTTTTTAAAAAGACAACTGAAAAATAACATCATTTATAAATAGAACTGAACCTTATAACCAATATATGAAATGTGACAGTGAAATGAAAAGCTTTGGTTCATATTATAAAACAAAACAAAAATCAAGGAAAGGAAAATAAGCAAATTTTACTCTGAGTGAGACTTTTGCTGCTGCACCAACAGATATTTTATATCAGGCTTGTATTTGGTTGTGAAGAGAGCTATCATTACCCCAATACTGATGTGTACACTGGGTCGGCAGGGATTTAAAAACGTGTCATCCGAAGTAAAGTGTTCCAGCAACCACCCAGCTGGCTCCCAGCGAGACACTGGAGCACCTTAGGTTTTGTCTTTATTCAAGACATCCTCAGAGGCAACTCAATTTGCAGGGACTGAGAGAGGCTTATATACGATGGGTGACCTTACATAACATCAAGTCAGGTCAATAACATGGGCTCTACTAATCCACACACCACCTCCACCACAAACAAACGAATAGCTTATAAAAACTGGGGGACATAACAAGTCAGGTCAAAAACATGAGACCCACTAATCATCTACCCTACATCCACCTCAAAAGCTTTCAAAGCATTTTTAACCTTAGGCCACTAACAAATAAATTGATGTAACATATTATCAGTTTTGTACTGACCATCACTGAGGTTTATGAAGTCCGTAGATCTCTGGCAATACTTATGGCATTAATCACCTGCTGCGTTATGTTAGGTACAATTTGATCACTCTGCTGTAGGTCCACAATCTCACTGAAGGCTGATGCTGACAGAGGGCTGTTAAGGAGGTAAACATTGGAATATTAGTACCTAGATTATGTTACACTTTATGTCAATAAAAGTTCAGAGAACCCGACGAGAGAGACTGCAAGAGACCCACGGAGAGCTACTGTCGGGTAATCACGGCTAACCCGCACAATCGTGGAAAATGACCGAAAAATGCTGTTGCTCAAGATGGAAGTGACTGATCTAGCAAAAAGTATTACATCAATTTACTGGACAAACACTCGGGCAGGCTTATTCTACGTAAAAAAAGACCATCCTCATTGAGAACAAGAAGCTTATACGTACAATATTTCTTTTAATATCAATCTGAGATGGTCACACACAACTATGAAATGGAACAAACTAAGAAACAAATCTACATAATTCTGTGATATTGAACAAATGTTTTACATCTAAGGGTGTTTAAAATGACATTATTTAGGAACTTGAGCCATCCTGGATAGTGAACAGACACACATTTGAAAGTGGATCATTCAAAGGTTTATAACTTACTAAACACAAGCAACAATGTACAGTGTTCTGGTATACCATAAAAAAAGTTGGTCATGTCGTAGTCAACACACCTACCGGGTACATCAACAGCTACAGTAATACTGCTTCATGGTTGCACATGTTAACCAGCAACCTGTGCCAATTTTTCTGTAAATGCTTTCTTACCTCATGAAAAGCCGAAAAATGGGAAGGGATAAGTTGGATGTTTTTCACCTTGATTTTACCTGGTGATTTAAAATTAAAGCTCCTCCTCGTTTACCATTGTCAAAATCCCTAAACACTGAAACTCATTAATAAAGTCTCTGCTAATTGTGTGGAAAAGTGATGCACAGATTTTTATCATCACTTACTTTCCCAGAGTCAACAGCATTAAAGGAACCACTGCCATCACCTCCAGCTCCTGGGAGTTACTGGAGTGAGCTAGTGTCATCACCAGAGGTCCAGGAAATCTCCTCAGAGTGTGACAAGTCACCTCCATCCTCCCCAATGTAACCAGTCATCACCCACACCAACTAACAGTAAGCAAAGCAACAACAGTTGTGTGGACACCTTTATTGTCGGTGAAAGTTTAATATAACCAAAGTTTTCTGAGGCAGTTCCTGTGATGTACTGTAGTGTACTGTGTTGTGCTGTACAGTCACCCCTCGCTTTACGCGGTCCCACTTTACGCGTTTCCACGTTTACGCGGTACCCTGCCGAACACGGAATGCTCACTTTCCGCGGAGTGTGTACCCTTTTACGTGGAGAGCGGCGCGAGCAGGGTGTGCACAAGGTCGCCCAGTCATCAAAACATTACCGAGTTCTTCACCCGCCACCCACCACAGCCGGCCCAAGTCAGTGATAGTGATAATGATAGTGAGAATATGGACTTATATGGACTTTGAGCGGTTTGACAAAGAGGCCCTGCAAGCCTCTGTGGTAGATAGTGATACAAGTGATACAGGTGAGGGCCAATAATCTGCCCTCTGCCTCGGAACCAACTCCCCATCCCTGTGTGCCCAGCCATCTTTTCTACTAATGTAAGTGTTTAAAAACCTAATATTATTGATATTTCTCTTAATTATTAATTGTGTGTGCATACCATCATAAAATTAAGAAGTTATTTTTACTACAACGTAGGTATTGTGTCTGAAAAAGTGGAGTTTGGGGGTCGGCCCGGTCTCTATTTTAATTAATCCCATATGTTATGTTGTTCACTTTACGCGTTTCTCAATTTACGCGGGCCGCCGTGGGTTCAATTGACCGCGTAAAGTGAGGGTTCACTGTACTGTGATGTACTGTACTGTACTGTGCTGTACTCACTTGGCATTGACCCCCCCCCCCAAAATAAAAAATATATATACAGTACACACACACACATAATCAACTACCTCACCAGCCAGGACTCAAACCCTCGACCTACTGCGTGGGACTAGGGAACGTTACCGACCATACCACAAGAGCACTAAAAGCAGTTCTAGACTATGTTATATTTCACACAAAGCCTATTCATCAAGCTGATGGCGCCGTGAACCTCCCATTGGGAACTGCCCGTGCTGCTTACGTGGATGTCAGTAGCATTTTACCGAATCCAGAAGGTATGAAACACGAGGTACCATATATTATATGTTCAAAGAAAGCGTGTTATATGGACTAAAAATATATATATATATATATATATATATATATATATATATATATATATATATATATATATATATATATATATATATCTATATATATATACAGCTAGACCCCGACTTACGACGGGGTTAGGGACCCAAATCCAGGTCGTAAGTCCGAATGGTCGTAAGTCCGACATAAATAAAAAAAAAAATCATTTTTTTTAAATAAAGAATCTACAATGAAATGCAGTACAGTAAAAGTAATAAATAATGAGGAATCGATACAGTACAGTGAAAGTAATAAATATTGAGGAATGGACACAGTGTGACTGAGCACTTACCTCTAATGTAGTCAGCTGAATGCACATGGGGCCCTCATAATTTTCTAATTATACATGGAGACTACATTAACTGGAAACGTTTCGGTATAGAAAATGCGTGTGTCATTTGGAGAAAAAAAATAAATAAAAAATTGTCACAACTGCGGCGGTCGTAAGTTCAAGCAGTCACAAGTCGGGGTCTAGCTGTATATATATATATATATACAGTGACCCCTCGGTTAACGAACTCAATCCGTTCCAGAAGGTCGTTCGTTAACCGAAAAGTTCGTTAACCGAAACCATTGTTTCAATGGGTTTTTGGGTAATTGGTTCCAGCTCACCGAAAATTTCCTAAATTCAACAAAAATGGTAGAAAAGTTCACTTACTTTGAGGTGTGTTTGTAGAAGGCTCCTGGATGATGATGATGATGATGGGATTTAGAATGGGGGTGGAGGAGAAGGAAGAAGAGAAGGCATTGGGGTGGAAGAGAAGTCACCCCTTGGCGCCATTTCACCCATAAAATTTTAGCTCTCTTGGTGTAATTCAAGATTATTTTCCTAAAATCAACACTGCACTGCATTATATATTGTCAATATGTAAAATATATTTCAAAATGACCAATAATTTGCTTGGAAACACAGAAAAAAAGTGTTTAGTTGAAGAGAGTCTCAAGCAAGATGTTACCTCCAATGAAAACAGAGAGAGACTAACGCCTGTTTGCTGTGTTAAGAGGCTGGATGCCGCGCATTAAACTAGTCACTTTACCTTCAATTATGTTCAATAATCGTTAAAATGACTAAAAAATTGAATATTAAACTTTTAAAATTATTGAATAGTATAAACTTCTTGATATTTACTAAAATAGTAAGGAATTTAAGCCCTAGAACCGATTAGTGTATTGGCGGACTGATACTAAAGCTGGTTGCCCGGTCAGTGCAAGCGAAAACATGTTGAGGTCGGTTCGTAAGAAATTCGTTAACCGAATTGAAGATCCTCATGGAAGGCAGTTCGTTAACCGAAATTTCGTTAACCGAGGCGTTCGTTAAACGAGGGGTCACTGTATATATATATACATATATATAATCAACACCTCAACCCGCCAGGATTCGAACCCACGGCCCACAAGCCTATGACTGTGACCGGGGAACGCTAACCGCTGGACCACCAGGATGCTAAAAGCAGTCCTAGACTTTGGGGTGGGGAAGGGGGAGCGACATGACTTGGACGTGTTCAGAAATCGACATTCGCCACAGTACAGGCACAGGAAATTTTTCTCAACTGTGATTATACTGCGGGAGGGTGGATCATTTATTTATAATAAAAAGCATAGTACCTTCTCAGCCATCAGATAAATATGATCTGAGAAAGACAAACAGACAGAGAGCCCTACAGTTGAAAATGTGGGGAGTAGGGTAGAGACCTCTTCCTCATTAGCCTTCCCTTCTGAACCCCCTGCCAAAAAGAAAATTAAGTCATGGACAAGGCAGTAAAGTGATGAGTTTTGAAGTATGGCCTTGGAAGGTGTGAACAGAGCAAAAAAGAACCAAAGCCTCAGTGAGTGATTTGCAATGAAGTTATTACAAATGAAAGTTTGAAACAGTCCAAATTGAAAAAGACACCTAAAGCCAAAGTACACTGAACTCATTGGCAAACCACTTGAGTACTTCCAGAGAAGAAAGAAGGACATGAAGTAGTCAGTAAAATTTCTTAGTAAAGCAACCACCCTTAATGATAATGTACAACTGGCACCATATTTAGTTACTTATCACACGGCAGAAGAAAATGTGCCATATAAATACGCTGATAAACTTATTCTTCCATCCACTCTGGATATAGTGAGTACAGTTCTTGATATGTTTGCAAATCAAATCAAATGCGTCCCTCTCGGTGATACAATAGTGTCTCGGCAGATAAGTGCTATTGCAAAAGATGTAGAATTCCAGCTGGTTTCACATCTACAGTCTGGTGAAGAATTTGCTATCCAACTTGATGAAGTACTGACATATCTAACTGTGCAACATTGTTGGTTAATGTTAGATATGCATGGAAAGATGACTTTTTGGAAGACTTACTCTGTTGTTTGACCTTACCTACACACACTTTGGGGTCACAGATATACAGTGTGTTAAATTATTGTGTATTTTCAAAATACAAACTGGACTGGGCTAGTTGTAAAGGAATTACAACTGATGGTGCAGCTAATATGACAGGAGAAAACAGTGGGGTTGTGAATAAAATACCAAAGGCAGCAAGTAATGACTGCCAATGGTATCCCTGATAATCTCAAGGATGTTCTGAAAGACGTGGTGGAAGTTGTTAATATGATCAAAGGAATTTCACTGAACAGTCGGTTGTTTGAATTGCTGTGCTTAGAAATGGGAGCCGATTATTCACACCTGTATCATACAGAGGTTCGGTGGCTTTCCCGTGACAGAATTTTAACGAGGGTTTATGAATTCAGGATGGAGATTCATCTTTCCCATTTATTTTAAAAATCTGATTTGGCAAACTTATTTTGCAATGATGAGAGATATCAAAACTGTCATACCTAGCAGACATTTTTCAAAGGTAAATGAACTTAATCTGAGACTGCAAGGAAAGGAAATGATGTATTCGAACACAGTGAGGATATAAAAGCCTTTAAGAAATCAATAGTACTATGGCAAGCCAGACTTGGAGTTGATCGCCCTATCTACTACATGTTCCCAACACTATTATAATATATTGAGGAAAACTGCATCACTGAAGAAAGTTTGAAGAATATGAAAGGTGATATATACAGCTTCACCTCCTTGCATTGTGTGCCAGCTTTAATCAGTATTTTACTGAAGAGAAGTTTTAATTTTTTAGAGAAAAACACTTGGTATAAGACCCATTTGCTTTTGAGAGGCCAGAATCTATTGTAGGGTTGAACCTAACACCTGATAAACAAAGAGCTTCTCACTCTCACATGTGATAATACATTAAGAATCAAACACAAACCATCATTCTGGATCAGTGTTACCAAAGAATATCCACTCTTAAGTGAGGAAAGTGACTTACTGTTGTTTCCTTTTACAACAAACTACATGTATGAAGCAGGTTTTGTCACCATAACAAAGCTAAAAACCAAAGAGAGAAACAGACTCAAGACTGCAGCTGATATGCTTGTGGCATTATCCTCCTGCAAGCCAGATTGGACCAAGATCACAAGCAACATGCAGGCCCACCAGTCACACTGAACGGGTAAATAAACTGCCTTACTCCGTCTAACTTGTTGCATTTTGCTGAGCAGTTTTAGATGGTTTGCAATTATTTCATGTCAAAATCTACAAAAGCGCCGATTTAAAATTACATCACGTACGCGAGTTTTTAATCCATATACCGTATATGTATTTATGTTGGTAGTTAGGAAGGTGAATATATGTGCATATTATGTTTAATTGAGAAAGGTAATTCCTCTTCATGTAGTCGTTTCAATTCCTGGCATTAACGCAAAACTACGGTATTAACATCAATACGATATAATAAAGAAATAGAATTTACATATACAGGTACTGTATCACAAAATTTATCTATGCAATTGATGTAATGCAAATTATCATCATTAAAAGTATATCATTGACAGCTTTATCAGATAAGTAACTTGAAGAGGTAGCGAAATTACTTTCCCCGAATGTACATATATTATAAATATGCATGTATGTATGTATGCAGGCATGTACGTACTGGTAGAATGACCTATATATGTGTTGCTATCCATAAGAGAGGGTGCTCATACGACTGGTAACAGGGTCGTGAAGGTACAGGAAAGCCTCCGATAACGACGGTTCTACTAACGACGATTCATATTTAAGACCCTGGTTAACTTAGGACCCAATTCAATTTACACTGTTATTTTCTTCGTAATTACAACAAAAATATTATAAAAAATAAAGTAAAATTACATTTTCATATAAATAATAACTAAATCCCGATATGTATTATAAAAAAAATAAATAAATAAATACAAAAATAAAAATTAAAAAACAAGCCTTGAGCAGGGTGGCTGCCGGGCTTGGGCTTATGAGTGGTGACGCCAGCACAAACAGTCACAGCTGGCAAAAGAAGAGCATAAGGTTAGCCGAGAAACTAGATGTGTTAAACAATATGAAAAAGGTGAGAGGTCTGTGGATATTATATGGAGCAAGCAATGAACATATTTTCTGATGTGGATCCATTAACAGAACAAAGCATTACAATTAACAGAAAAGAAAGCAGCTGTGCGAGGTTCTTTTGACAGCTTCATTATTCGAAAGCCTAAACCACCAACTTCAGCTACACCATCAAATTCAGCATCATAAGCAGCTTCAGCAACAGCCTTAAGTTCAGTAACAGTTTCAGCTTCAACCAGAGTTGAACCTGATGACTTCGCCACCTGAGTAAAAACTCGCACAATATTCATTGGCTGTCCTTATGTTTTAGTCTTTATCACCATTTGTGTATAGAATTTTTGTTTTACATTAGTAAGTCTTATTTAAAACCTATATGAACAGTAATAAGTGTTGCTTTCATTTTCTTATGTAGAGAAATGACGATGTTTTCACATGTACGCACTTACATAACATGGAGTTCCAATCTACAGTCAACCCTCACTTTACGCTGTATCACATTCCGCATTTCCATGTTTACGCCGTGCCCTGCCAGAACCCAGGATGCTCACATTCCGCGGTGCGTGTACCCCTTTACGCAGGTGAAGTATAATTTTTTTATTTAGCTCATAAAATTCATACAAATTGTCCAGCCAGAATACAATTTACATTGCTGAATTCTTACAATTTGATGATCATTTTGAATATAAACATCATAGACTTTGCATTAGACATACAAATTTTAGATCTAATGTTTACTCTGAGTAAATATGTTATCTTTTGTGCAAAATATATGACATTTATATTCAAAATATTCCTGGTCTCACAAGGAATCCAGCAATGTCAATTATATTATCCTAACTTTAGTTTGAGGTATTATTTATTACTATACCTTAAAATCTAGTGGTTTTCCCCTCAAAATTTCTCAGAGGGAAGAGCCAGTGAGTGTAGTGTGAGAAGAGGGGGAGGAAGTTGAGTCCATTATTTGAATGGACATTAACTTGGCGACTGTATTTCTCTATTTCTCTTAAGTATTAATTGTGTGCATGTACCATCATAAAATTAAGATGTTATTTTTACTAGAACATAGGTATTGTGTTGGAAAAAGTGGAGTTTGGGGGACAGCTGGTCTCTATTCACTTTACGCGTTTCTCACTTTCCGCGGTACCCTGTGGGTTACATTAACAACGTAAAGCGAGGGTTGACTGTATTTTGTTTTTTCTTTACCATTAATGGTTAGCTACTTTTATTGTTTCAGTTATTAACATTAAATAACATTACTTAAAACATACATATTCTTTTTTTTTTTACATTACTTTTGCTACAGCTGCAACCAGGGTATTATTTTCTTCAGTTTATGTAAGACCATCGTCACGGACTCACAAGAGTAAACACACAAAAACAATGCCGTCTCCTCTCCTCGTGTTTTAATAATCTACGTATTATTAAAGAATTGCATTGTTCATTTCGCACATATAATCATTAATTCAATCAAATACATATTTAGTAATAATGAATCTTTCGTACAGTCTCATTCAAGATTCTGCGTGATCAAGTGAAAACTGTTGTTTTTTTATTCACTCATTTTCTGCCCTCACCATGGCTTCTACATAAATTGAAATGGGTCCTAAATTAACCAGGGTCTTAAGTATGAATCGTCTTTAGTAGTACCGTTGTTATCAGAGGCTTTCCTATATAGTAATACAGGTACAGGTTGTACCTCTTTAGTCCGGCAACCTCGGGACCTGACCGGTGCCGGACCATGGAAATTCACCCTTTTCCTGGATAGATAGTGACTTGTGCTTATGCCTGGAAGCACTAGCACCACTTTCTCTGCATCATGGTCTCTTTGAAGACATATTGAAGGGTTAAATGTCGTATAGTAGCTTCTCAAATTTCGTGAGTTTTTAATTCTTAACGTATTTTATTGGAACACACAAAAAAATAAATAAATAAAAATTTTGACGGCGGAAACTTGAATTTCGATGGGTTTGAACGGCCCGCCAACGTGCAGACGACGGGCATAATCATGTAAACAGCGTCATTTCTCTTATGTACAAAAGATTCATTATTGTTTATTACTGAATGTCTTTTTTATTGAATTAATGTTTATGTGTGCAAAATGAGCAATACAATTCATTAATAATACATAGAATATTAAAACACACGAGGAAATGACACAGCATTGTTTTCGTTGATTACAAAACCAGTGACTGACTGGTTCTACATATAAAACTGAAGAAAATAAGACCTTGGCTGTAGCTGTGGTAAAATTAATATGGTTGTTTTAAGTAATGTTATTTAATGTTAATAAATGGAACAATAGAAGTAGCTAACGATAATGATAAAGAAAAAAGAGATCGCGTATGTAAGTGCGCACACGTGAAAACATATCGTCATTACTTTACATAAGAATATGAAAGCAACACTTATTTACTATTCATATATATTTTAAATAATGTTTCTGAATTTGTTTTTATTGAATTAATGTTTGTGTGTGCAAAGTTAACAATACAATTTATAAATAATACGTGGAATATTAGAGGAGACGAGACGGCTGCCGGCATTGTTTATGTTAAAGCTTACAAAACCAGTGACTGATTGGCTCTACATATAAAACTGAAGAAAATAAGACCCTGAGTTTAGCTGTAGTAAAAATAATGTAAAACAATTAATATGGTTGTTTGAAGTACCTGTAATGTTATTTAATGTTAATAAATGGAACAATATAAGTAGCTAACCATTAATGGTAAAAAAAAAAGTGAGACTGCTAGTATATAAGTGCGCACATGTGAAAATATATCGTCATTACTCTACAAAAGAATATGAAAGCAACACTTATTTACTGCTCATATATATTGAAGAGTTAAATGTTGTACTCTGTATAGACAAGCAGAGAGAGAGAGAGAGAGAGCAGCCGAACTGCCGGATGTAAACAAACCTTAATTTCCCGCGGCTTTTTTTTTTTTTTTTTTAAGGGGATTAGCCCACCCGGGCATAGGTCACTGACCCACATTGGAGCCTGAGGGGCAAAAATGTAATACTCCTGTAATAATAATAATAATTCAGATATGTAAAAAAAAAAAAAAAAAAAAAAAAAAAAAAAAAAAAAAAAAGCTTCCCATCTACCTATTGGACAAACTAAAATCGTTCCGGACCACGAGAGTTTCCGGACCACAGAATGCCGGACTAGAGAGGTACAACCTGTACAGTATCTCCATTAGCCAGAATCCCTCTTAGTTGAAACTCTCCAATGGCCCAATTGGAAATTTGATCGGAATTTTTTCAAGAAATTTATCTAAATTCCGAGTTTGTGAACGCTTTTCTGAGGTTGAAAATCTGGAAAATTCTGAGAAAAATTCCAGAAACTCTCTCCAGATCGCTCCATTCTTGGCCTGGGAATAGATTTTCAAGACATTCCAAGATATTGCATCATGCTCCAATGCATATCCATGTGCCAGGCACGTGGGTGGCCTAGCTGCTTGAATCACTTACTTCATATTCTACTGCCATTGTAGAAGGTTGTTGTTCCCTCACTAGCTGCTGTTTTTCTGTAACAATTTGTGTTGTGCAACGCTGTACATTATTATACCATAACAAAATCAGCCAAGGTTACAGTGTTAAGAACATAACAAGTGATAGCAGTTACATATACTGTACTGTTCATTCAGTAAGTGGGAAACAATTGGTGCACCTTATTTAAGGCCTCTTCAGGTCTTGAGAGCCACCACAACAATGGGTGACCTGACATTGCATTAGGTCAGGTCAGTAACATGACCCACTCATCCCCTACCCCACCTCCAGTATAGAACTAGTAGTAGCTATACATTAATCTGTTTGCAATATTAACAATATTGTAGGGTGTACAGTGGTGTTTGCATAAATAAATACAGCTCCTGTGAGATGCATCGCTTCGACTTGGGGAAATTTTCCTGCAAAGAGTGGAAAATACCACTGTCTTTGCTGTAACACACAGCCAGATAACCAACCAACAGAAGCATTGAACGGTGGTGGAGAGTTAACTCGTTTCTTCTGTGCAACTGCAGCATAATAAACACGTGCTTGATGCCTTATCTGTGGTCCAGACCGGTCGCCCTGCTCACGGTTTCTTCTTTCCAGCCACTTGTGAAGGTAATGTTCTGTGATAACAAGCAGTAGGTTTCGTTGTGAAGTATTAGAGAGCGTCCTGTTACTAGAAAAATCTTGAGAATACATTCGCAGCAGTAGTTAAGGCTTCCTTGTTCTTCTTAAGGGAACGGACGGTCGATTGGGGACAGTTGAACCTGCGCATGATGTCACAGGTACGAGCACCACTTCTGATCATCTCTCGTTTAATTTCAAGGGACCACTGGCGCAGAGCACTTCCGGGAATGAGAGATTTCCGGGTACCAAGACAACTCTTTCAAGGTCAGAAAAAATCCCTCATCTCCGAAATTATCCGGGTAACGGAAAAATTTTCTCAGAATTTTCCAGAAAATGTGCCACTCAAAAAATCACTCCCAAAGCCGGGATTTTCTGGAAAATTTTGGAACGATTTTCGGAGTATTTTAAACCCGGCCATCGGAGAGTTCACAATTTTTTTTTTTTTAATTAAAATATATATACCTGTATATATAGCCCCTTAAACTGTCAGTGTTCTACTCTGAAATGTTACCATCTTTACCCTAAATTGCTTTAGTCTATGATTTTTTTTGCAGATCAATATGAGTGATGATGAAGTACAGTGACCCCTCGTTTAACGAACACCTCGGTTAACATAATTTCGATTAACGAACTGCCTTCCATAAGGATCTTCAATTCGGTTAACGAAAAAAAATTCGGTTAACGAAGTTCTTACGAACTGATCTCAACATGTTTTCGCTTGCACTGACCGGGCAACCAGCTTTAGCATCAGTCCACCAATACATTAATCGGTTCTAGGGCTTAAATTCCTTACTATTTTAGTAAATATCAAGAAGTTTATACTATTCAATAATTTTAAAAGTTTAATATTCAATTTTTTAGTCATTTTAACAATTATTGAACATAATTGAAGGTAAAGTGACGAGTTTAATGCGCAGCATCCAGCCTCTTAACACAGCATAACAGGAGTTAGTCGCTCTCTGTTTTCACTGGAGGTAACATCTTGCTTGAGACTCTTTAACTAAATGCTTTTTTTCTGTGTTTCCAAGCAAATTATTGGTCATTTTGAAATATAATTTACATATTGACAATATATAATGTAGTGCAGTGTTGATTTAAAGAAAATAATCTTGAATTACACCGAGAGCTAAAATTTTATGGGTGAAATGGCGCCATGGGGTGACTTCTTCCACCCCAATGCCTTCTTTTCTTCCTTCTCCTCCACCCCCATTCTAAATCCCATCATCATCATCCAGGAGCCTTCTACATACACACCTCAAAGTAAGTGAACTTTTCTACCATTTTTGTTGAATTTAGGAAATTTTCGGTGAGCTGGAACCAATTACCCAAAAACCCATTGAAACAATGGTTTCGGTTAACGAACGACCTTCTGGAACGGATTGAGTTCGTTAACGGAGGGGTCACTGTACAGTGGTCCCTCGTTTAACGAGCGCCTCGGTTAACGATTTACCTTCCATAAGATTTTTAACTTCGGTTAACGAGCAATCCCTCGATTAACGAGTTTTTTACGAGCCGACTTCAACATGTTTTCGCTTGCATTTGGCTGTCAACCAGCTGTAGTATTAGTCCGCTTAAATTCCTTACTATTTTAGTAAATATCAAGAAGTTTATACTATTCAATAATTTTAAAAGTTTAATATTAACTTTTTTAGTCATTTTAACAATTATTGAACATAATTGAAGGTAAAGAAACTAGTTTCTGTCGTGCCATCCAGCCTGTTAACACACCAGACAGGCGTTAGTCTCTCTCTCTTTTCAGTGGAGGTAACATCTGCCTTGAGACTCTCTTCAACTTAACGCTTTTTTCTGTTTCCAAGCAAATTATTGGTCATTTTGAAATTTATTTTACATATTGACAATATATAATGCAGTGCAGTGTTGATTTAAAGAAAATAATCTTGAATTACACCAAGAGAACTAAAATTTTATGGGTGAAATGGTGCCATGGGGTGACTTCTCTTCCACCCCAATGCCTTCTCTTCTCCCTTCTCCTCCACCCCCATTCTAATTCCCATCATCATCATCCAGGAGCCTTCTACATACACACCTCAAAGTAAGTGTACTTTTCTACTTTTTTTTGTTGAATTCAGGCAATTTTCGGTGAGCTGGAACCAATTACCCAAAAACCCATTGAAACAATGGTTTCGGTTAACGAGTTTTTCGGTTAACGAGCAACCTGCTGGAACGAATTGTGCTCGTTAACCGAGGGACCACTGTACCAAACAAACCTTCCCTAACCTATAAAAATCCTAATACTGTACTATAAAACGTTGACCTTATTCAGGTTTCCAGTGTTTTCAGTATTTTCTCAATTTAATCAACTAATTACAGCCGCCCCTTTCCGTTAAATCAAAATTTCCGCTAAATCGAACTTTCCATTATTTTTGCCCGAATCCGCAAACTACAGTAGTTCACTAAAACAAGCGCGATTCAGGTAAATTCCGCACTAAATGCGCTGCTTGGCGCATAGGGTCTGTATACATCCATTCGGTCTGTGCCCTGCGTGTCTACCTCTTGTTATATATACTACAGTACATAGGTATATCTTTCCACTTTGTTTTAATGTTATTGTTTCTCTTTTGTTTCATTTTGTTGATGTCTATTTATCTGCTTATGTAAATTATTTGTTTCATTTGTTTGTGTTACAGGATGCTTGAACTCTTGTAGAATAAAGCATAAGTTGAGTTTTGTTTCTCTTATGGGCCTACTACAATAAACAATTGCCTACTGCACCTCTCGGTCGACTAACTACTGTGCTTGGACGTGATGCCGAAAGTCTCTCAGAAAGGAAGTGGTGTGGGGTAGAAAGCCAAAAGAGTGCAGCTATCAACTGGAAAAAAATGGAAATTATTGAAAATTTTAAAACAAACACCGAACCACATAGTTTAAGGTAAACCACGAATAATGTTTCTAAGTACACATTGTGGGTCTGAGGTGTGCCCGTAGGTGTGAGCACATTAACAGAATCAATCTCAATTTAGCAAACTTGTTCACCGAATCGAGTGAAAAGCAACGGAAAAAATTCCTTCCGTTAAATCGAGAGTATACCGTACACATCGGTGTACTTTTGGGTGCTCAGACGAGGAGGGGATCCGTGAACTCAGAAGCAGTTTTTAACTTTTTTATAGGTTAGGAAAAGTTACGTACGGTTTTCAAACATTTCTTTGGTGTTCTTTTTGGTACATGAAACCGAAAAGATAAAAAAAAACAAAGGAAAAACCAGAATGGGTAAATTAGAGTTTGTGTGGTGGATATGAACTATTGTGGAGGTAAAGAATAGCTTCCTTTATCTAAACAAGTCTGCAAAATACTCAATCTATTTTGAAATATTTATCAATTTTCAACACCAGATATATACTAATAAGAAAGTAACAAACAACTTTTATTGTTATGTACATTTCCAAGTAGAACATAGTAGTTACTGTACTGGTATGTTGAAAAAGGAAAGTACCACCACAGGAACCGACCTAACTCAATACTTTATACTGTAGTTAGATAAGGTTGGTTCCTTTTGCCTGTTTTAAAAAGAAGGTAATACTTTATATACATCTCTTTCACAATTAAACCACCTGGAGGTGCACTACAGTACTCCGTCTTCTCGGTGGTTATGCGGCGGTGACCTCTCCTCCCAGAATGTAAACGTATTGACGTATTTCAAAACACTCTGCCAACCGGGCTTGATCAACGCCGATGCTCAGCATATGCTTAGGAACCATTCAGTACAGACAGCTGCTCTCACATCCACAAAAAACATAAAATTACACCATCTCACAGTAAGTTAGGTAAGGTTAGGTAGGTTTGTTTGGTGAGGTCTTCTAACAATGCTTCTGCTGCTTATTTTTCATATCAATTAAGGTTAGGTTTGGTTTAATTTACAAATAACCACTTTTTAACACATTTGCACATATTACGACAGTGTCCACTATAAAACAGTGAAATAGCGCCATTTATATAATAGTTTTCTATGAAAAGTTGGCCATCGGCCATATCAATAGAGTTAATAGAAACTTAGTCACAGCAAAATATCCACTACGTTTTAAAATACTATAAGAACATGTGTGGAAAAATGAACGAATTGGAACCACTCTCATTATTAGTCTTTAATGTTTTGTTTTTTTCTGACAGTCACACAAGTAACTTTAAGTTGTTAAATAAGGAATGTTACATGGCTCGCTCCCACTTTGTACCATTCACATATTTAACCCTTTTTTCCACATATTTCTTAGCTACACTGTGAACAGGTAACCATTAACTCACCATGAACTTTGTCTAATGTTGAGGAGGCGGAAAAATCACGAGTTTTTATATTTTGTAGAAAAATATAAAATTTGGACGAGTTTGTTGTGGTCAAGTGACGCGGGAAGACGGTGTGTCCCTCGTCCGACACTCAGGCCACTGAGCCTCAAGTTGGATTAATTTATCTCTATCTTCTTCCTCACTTGTTAACACACACACACATATATATATATATATATATTATATATATATATATATATATATATATATATATATATATATATATATCTTGATAAAATCACACGGGAAAATGGAAACAACGGAGTACCTTAGCTTTCGTCTTTATTCAAGACATCTTCAGAGGCCTCTGAAGATGTCTTGAATAAAGACGAAAGCTAAGGTACTCCGTTGTTTCCATTTTCCCGTGTGATTTTATCAAGATTTATCTTATCCACGTTTTCATTGTGGATTTTCATAAAATATATATATATATATATATATATATATATATATATATATATATAATTACATATTTATGTAGTTATTTTATATATAAAAATTAATTCATGTAAATCCACAATGAAAACGTGGATAAGATAAATCTTGATAAAATCACACGGGAGAATGGAAACAACGGAGTACCTTAGCTTTCGTCTTTATTCAAGACATCTTCAGAGGCAACTGGATTACATGGACAGAGAGAGGCTTAAATATACAGGGTGACCTAAAAACATGAGGTCAGGTCAAAATGATGACATCCACTAATCCCCACACCAACACACACGTAGAGGAGCTTAAGAGAAGGGGGCGACGTGACTAGTCAAGTCAGGTCAGAAAAAAGGGGACCCACAAAATAACTATCATACATCTAGATCAAAGGTTTTTAAAGCATTTTTAACCTTGGGCCACTGACAAATAAATTTATGTAACATATTATCAGTTTTGAACTGACCATCACTAAGGTTTATTGATTTTAATTCCTTAATCAAACTAGCTTCAACAAGAAGTCTTTCTGTGACACAAGATGATTTGAAAACTTCTAAGCTTTTTTCCCAAGCAATGGGGTGATTATTATTCCTAACATGAACGAACAAGGCACTGCTTTCAGATGCAGTTCTAATATTATACTTATGTTGTTTGATTCTGAGCTGCAGTGTTTTTCCTGTCTGACCTACGTAATTACAATTACATTTGCTACATGGAATACAATAAACACTACCATTTACATTCAAACTTGGGCTATTCCTTATTAACATATTAGTAATGGTTGAGTCATACTTGAAAACAACATTAATATTTAGAAGCTTGAGGGACCGAACTAACGGGACAAATTCATTACGATAGGGCAGAGTCAAAATATTCTTAAGTGTAGGAACTTGTCTGGTTTGAGAGGAATGAAGGGATTTTTTAGCCCTATTAAAACAACGATCAACAAACGCAGAAGGGTACCCAAGTTTATGTGCAATAGAACGAATGTGTTTCAATTCATCGTCAATAATCGAGTCACAAATACGCAGACATCTTAAGAACATAACAGAAAAAACTGACATTTTGGTAGACTCAAGGTGATTCGATAAAAAGTGAATGAAACTGTCTACCTGTGTGGGCTTTCTATATACCTTGAATTTATAGTTTTGGCCCACACAGGTAGACAGTTTCATTCACTTTTTATCGAATCACCTTGAGTCTACCAAAATGTCAGTTTTTTCTGTTATGTTCTTAAGATGTCTGCGTATTTGTGACTCTGAATTTATTGACGATGAATTGAAACACATTCGTTCTATTGCACATAAACTTGGGTACCCTTCTGCGTTTGTTGATCGTTGTTTTAATAGGGCTAAAAAATCCCTTCATTCCTCTCAAACCAGACAAGTTCCTACACTTAAGAATATTTTGACTCTGCCCTATCGTAATGAATTTGTCCCGTTAGTTCGGTCCCTCAAGCTTCTAAATATTAATGTTGTTTTCAAGTATGACTCAACCATTACTAATATGTTAATAAGGAATAGCCCAAGTTTGAATGTAAATGGTAGTGTTTATTGTATTCCATGTAGCAAATGTAATTGTAATTATGTAGGTCAGACAGGAAAAACACTGCAGCTCAGAATCAAACAACATAAGTATAATATTAGAACTGCATCTGAAAGCAGTGCCTTGTTCGTTCATGTTAGGAATAATAATCACCCCATTGCTTGGGAAAAAAGCTTAGAAGTTTTCAAATCATCTTGTGTCACAGAAAGACTTCTTGTTGAAGCTAGTTTGATTAAGGAATTAAAATCAATAAACCTTAGTGATGGTCAGTTCAAAACTGATAATATGTTACATAAATTTATTTGTCAGTGGCCCAAGGTTAAAAATGCTTTAAAAACTTTTGATCTAGATGTATGATAGTTATTTTGTGGGTCCCCTTTTTTCTGACCTGACTTGACTAGTCACGTCGCCCCCTTCTCTTAAGCTCCTCTACGTGTGTGTTGGTGTGGGGATTAGTGGATGTCATCATTTTGACCTGACCTCATGTTTTTAGGTCACCCTGTATATTTAAGCCTCTCTCTGTCCATGTAATCCAGTTGCCTCTGAAGATGTCTTGAATAAAGACGAAAGCTAAGGTACTCCGTTGCTTCCATTCTCCCGTGTGATTTTATCAAGATAAAAATTAATGTTTAACACTCCATTAATGGTGATAAAGCGTTTGTATTCTTAACTTCAGTAGAAATATAATGGGACAAACAAGGCAGCAATGCACACAAGTGTGTAATAAATCGCTATTATCTTTTCCTTTTGACAATGTATATATTATTTATTAATAACATCTAATATGTAACACTGTAGCGGCTCCTCTCCCCTACAACTCCCAACTGAGCCCCGGCCGCGCGCCTACCAGCCTATCAGTGTACAGTAGGGAGTGACAGTTTTGCAAAAGTTTTCAAAATCTAATTGCTTGGGTTGGATTATTTGTCTATCGGCCACACTAATTCCGAATATATTTGAGTTTTTTACATCATTGTATTAGAAGGTTTGTGGATACTTTTGGGTTTGGCATGAAAAACGCGAAAAAACTGTAAATAATAAAGGGACTGGCAATGTGGCACAACCTGTTAAAATCAAGTTATTGAATTGGATTATTCGACTACTGTGTACACTGGTTCATAATATGCTATTGTTTTACAACTCAATACGCTACAAATTATGCCGATATTTTTGCTGCAAGTCACCACATACGTATATTTCGAAAACCAGGGCCCAATATTACCAACGGCGTGGATAGATTCCGTGGAATGAATTCAGGACATTCCCGCTCATGGAACATTACCAAACTCCGTATATGTGCCAATGGCAATATTTACAGAGTTTGTTGAGGCTCCCTGGACGGGAATGCCCTGAATTTATTCCACGGAATCTATTCACGCCGTTGGTAATATTCGTCCCAGGACTGATCAACGAATTCAGCCCAAGTAGCTTGACTTGGACAGTTAAGGACAAAATCTCAGTCCGTACTTTTGAATAAAATATTGTTCAATAGGTGGTGATATTGAAGTGCTGAAAGTTGTTTTTTGTGTTGTTTTGCAGTTAGTTCAAAGGGCCGCCACCAAGATGGGTCGTCCTAAGATTAGCAACACTCAGCTGCGCCAGGGTAACGATAAGGTGTTCGGGGTTCGGATGCCTCTGCCATCTAACAAGTTGCCTCTGAACAAGGAAGTTGGAAGTGCCCTGGCTTATGAAGCAGAAAACGAGAGGTTAAGGAGAAGAACAAATACTTTTGATTATATGGGTGCCACCAACAAGGTGACTGAGAACTGCTCAAGGTATTGGATATTTGGACCCATATTCTGGAACGGGGTGGTAATATCGACAATATTTACCCAGATTTTGGAAGGCTTTCGACAGTGTACCCCACGAAAGGCTGAAAATCAAACTGGAAAGGTACGGAATTCGGGGAAATGTCCAAGCGTGGATAGAAGACTTTCTACATGACCGCAAGCAGTGTGTGGTGATTAATGGCACGAAATCGTCATCCGTACCTGTGACAAACGGGGTACCACAGGGCAGTGTATTGGGCCCGCTGTTGTTTGTTTGTTTCATAAATGACATGCCTGACATTGTACACTCCATCATACAAATGTTTGCCGATGACGCCAAGTTATTTCGGGAAATCAAGAACCAAGCGGACTGCGAAGAGCTGCAGAAGGACCTCTGTGGGCTCCAGGAATGGTCGAAGAAATGGCTGCTGAGATTCAATGTCACGAATTGTAAGAGGATGCACCTGGGGCGTACCAACGGTATGGAGGTGTATCATATGTCCCAACGGGATGAAGAAACTGCACTAGTTGAGACTGAATGTGAGAAGAAGGTAAACCAGGCAAATAAATTATTGGGTCTTATAAGAAGGTCGTTCAGATATCTAGACGGTCCGTCCCTCGTAACGATCTTCATGAGTGAAGTGCTTCCCCATCTGGAGTACTGTCTGGTCCCCGAGATATGCTAGGGACTGTCAGTTGGTTGAAAATGTTCAAAGGAGGGCCACCAGACTGGTGCCTGCACTTCGGCACCTCAGCTGCCCTGAGTGATTGGAGCGCCAAAGCTTGCCTAGCTTATACTACAGACGGGCAAGGGGTGACCTAGTTGGGGTGTATAATCATCTCAGGGGGCACTACTCAGTCGAGTGTCCTTACTTGGAGTTGGCGGACGCTCGCTCCACAAGGGGTCAAAGCTCAAGATTGAAGAAGCCGCAAGTCCAGAAAACTGTGAGGGTAACTTTTTCGGAGTGAGGGTTGTAAACTCTTGGAACAATCTACCAGAAAGTGTTGTGACGGCACCGAGTGTGCCGTCACAACTTGTGCCGCCAAGTCTTTCAAGACAAGACTTGACCAACACTGGAGCGGGTTCAGGTATTGTACATTCAGGAGCCGGTGCATGCCCAGTACTTGCCAACAGTGCGTGACAGAGACGCGACCGATCGCCCGGGAGACTAGCGAGCCGATCTTTTGGTGAAGAAGATAAATGAAAAGGAAAAGTAATCAGAGACGTGACCGATCGCCCAAGCGGCTATCAGTGGCGAAGAGGATAAAAGTAAAAGTAAATTGATGTTACGTGCAGGGCAGAAAAACCAAAGAATGATCATCACATATCGTGCAGACCCAATTATTAGCCTCTGTAAAGTGTGTACACCAGACCTTGTTTTCTATTTATTGTGAATAAGGGAAAATGAATGATGGATAAAAAACATATGGTTCCTTATTCAGTAACTTCACATGATATAACTGCTGTCACTCCAATGGTCGTAATCTGATGGTAATTCATCATTAACGCTCACACTATTATATCACTGCAGGTCATCAATATACTGTAGAAGTGTAGAACCTCTGTACATATAACTAGTCTCTTTCTTCATCGTATACTCCTCACTACTACACGTTTATCCTCCTCCTACATATAACACACACATTATCACACTTAAGATACACAAACACCTGCTAAACACCATAAACAACTTGTCATCTGACTCACAAAACACAAACTAAACTCTTGTGTTGGTTCAGTCACTCTGATTGTCTAGCGTCACACAGTTGGTGTTCAGGACCAGCCAAGAACTAGCATCTCACCCAACTATTCTTATATCTTAAATGTTATTATTATAAACAAATTCAACCTGGTAAACGGTGCTAACTAATCCTTATGAAACAAGAACGATAACCACAACAACTACAGTATATAAAATTCTTCTATATATCAGACATAGTTCAGCAGCTCCTCCGGTATTGTCAGCTTAAGTACTAAAATAATCCCTCTATATTATACCGCCATTCCTCGCATATCTTGGCACTCTTAACTCCAGATTTCCACTCCACTATCCTCCCCGCGTCCTCATACAACCTATACCTTTGCCTTCAGTATATTGTGTATCTTGTTACGTTAAACTTACTCAATTCTTAAGCGTGTCATTTGTATCCACTACGTTACATTTCCCCTCTCCATAACTTTAATTAGAGGCTAAAAGTTATTATTCTCCCCACGGGTGTAGCTGAAACTGATGACCTTACTGGGGAGCTTTTATCAGCAATCAGTGGAGCTCAGCACTTGGGTCATGGCTGGGAAAAGTGTGAGATTGCCTTTTAAATCTGTACAGGTGAATATATGATCTAGTGTCGGGTTCTGTATTGATGCTTAACACCCGCCCACACCCACCCACAACCCACACCCATACACACCCACACCCACCCACACCCACAACCCACCCACACACACCCACCTACCCACACCCACCTACCCACACACACCCACAACCCACACCCACCCACACACACACACCTACCCACACCCAACCACACACACCCACAACCCACACACACACCCACACACACCCACACCCACCCACACACACCCGCAGCCCACCCACACACACCCACAACCCACACCCACCCACCCACACACACACCCACAACCCACACCCACACACACCCACACCCACCCACACACACCCACACCCACAACACACACCCACAACCAAACCACACACACCCACAACACACACCCACCCACCCACACACACCCACAACCCACACCCACCCACACACACCCACCCACCTACACACACCCACAAACCACACCCACACACACCCACAACCCACACCCACCCACACACACCCACCTACATACACCCACACCCACCCACAACCCACACACCCACAACCCACACCCACCCACACCCACACACACACACCCACAACCCACACCCACCCACCCACACACACCCACACACACCCACAACCCACACACCCACACACCCACAACCCACACCCACCCACCCACCCACCCACACCCCACCCACACACACCCACAACCCACCCCCACCCACACACACCCACAATTCACACACACCCACAACCCACCCACACACACCCACAACCAACCCACACACCCACAACCCACACCCACCCACAACCCACCCACACACACCCACAACCCACACCCACCCACACACACCCACAACCCACACCCACCCACAACCCACACACACACCCACAACCCACCCACACACACCCACACCCAACCCACCCACACACACACACCCACACACACCCACAACCCACACCCACCCACACAACACATACACACCAGCATTTATACATCACTGGGTAAAATAGACTCAGTTTACTTTGTCAGGCATTAAAATCAATAAATAATAAGTGTTCGTGTCACAGATAAGAACCACAAATATTTACAGGAAGAAGAAAACAACAAGAGAAATATCTTCTGTTTGTTGATAATCTGAACTTGACACATTTATCTGGTGAATATTTTGTATCTATATTATTTCTAACAATATTCTGTGCTCTTAGAAAGGATTTTAGTGTATATAAAATTTAACCACTATGAGCTATAAAGGTATATGTCTTAATATAAATAACTCATAGGTAAATATTCAGCTCCCTGTATCGTTAGGAAGCAAGCAATTATATTTATCTAGCTAGACCGAAGATAAAATATGCTTTCATTAGCCATTTTTCGCTATTTAATGATTTTATTATTTCTATCATTACTTATTTTTTTTTACATATTCATTAGTTTATTAATTAATTGACTTTATATATTTTCTTGCTTTCCCTCGGCGTATAAAATATAATTAACAACAACAACAAGAGCAATAATATATAACAAAATATGGCGTCTATTTACATTATCCAGATTGAGAGTAAAGGAATGAAGGTGAACGTCCATATGGTGCTACCTTCTCACGACACACCTTGCCCAGTCAAATGGTAATCGATGCTTGTAAATCAACCTTCCCGTCACACTGATCTATCCGTCTTACATTACCCGTGACGCTCCATAGTATAATTATTACACCTTTCATTCACACTGTGCCAGTTACATTACACTATTACCACCATACCACTCCCACCACATTATGCCAGGCACACTATAACCACGACACTACACTACATCCAAGCCTATTATTACCAGAACACTATATCCACCACACTACACCCACTACACTACACCCACTACACTACACCCACCACACTACACTACTCCCACCACACTACACCCACCACACTACACCCACCTCACTACACCCACTACACTACACCCACCCCACCACACTACACCCACCACACTACACCCACCCCACTCCACTACACCCACCACACTACACCCAACCCACTACACTACACCCACTACACTACACCCACCACACTACACCCACCCCACTCCACTACACCCACCACACTACACCCACCACACTACAACCACCCCACTCCACTACACCCACCACACTACACCCACCACACTACAACCACCCCACTACACTTCACCCACCACACTACACCCACCACACTACAACCACCCCACTACACTTCACCCACCTCACTACACTACACCCACCACACTACACCCACCCCACTCCACCCACCTCACTACACTACACCCACCACACTTCACCCACCACACTACACTACACCCACCACACTACACCCACCTCACTACACCCACTACACTACACCCACCCCACCACACTACACCTACCCCACTCCACTACACCCACCACACTACACCCACCACACTACACCCACCCCACTCCACTACACCCACCACACTACACCCAACCCACTACACTACACCCACCACACTACACCCACCACACTACACCCACCCCACTCCACTACACCCACCACACTACACCCACCACACTACAACCACCCCACTCCACTACACCCACCACACTACACCCACCACACTACAACCACCCCACTACACTACACCCACCACACTACACCCACCCCACTACACTTCACCCACCTCACTACACCCACTACACTACACCCACCACACTACACCCACTCCACCCACCTCACTACACTACACCCACCACACTACACCCACCCCACTCCACTACACCCACCTCACTACACCCACTACACTACACCCACCACACTACACCCACTACACTACACCCACCTCACTACACCCACTACACTACACCCACCTCACTACACCCACTACACTACACCCACCTCACCACGCTACACCCACCACACTACACCCACCACACTACACCCACCACACTACATTGACCCTACAACACCCACCCGACTACACCCACCCGACTACACCCACCTGAATAAACCCACGTCACAACACCCACCACACTACACCCACACGACTACACCCACCCCACTACACCCACCACACTACACCCACCTCACTACATCCACCCGAATACACCCACCTCACTACACCCACCTCACCACGCTACACCCCCCTCACTACACCCACCCCACCACACTACACCCACCACACTACACTACATCCACCACACTACACCCACTCCACCTCACTACACCCACCACACTAAACCCACCCCACCACACTAAACCCACCACACTACACCCAACCCACCACACTACACCCACCACACTACACCCACCACACTACCACACTACACCCACCACATTACACCCACCCCACTACACCCACCCGACTACACCCACCACACTACATCCACCTCACTACACCCACCACACTACACCCACCACACTACACCCACCACATAACACCCACCACACTACACCCACCACACTACACCCACTTTGCTACACCCACCACCACAACACTGCATTGACCCTACAACACCCACCACACTACACCCACCCGACTACACCCACGTCACAACACCCAGCACACTACACCGACCCGACTACACCCACCTCACTACACCCACCACACTACACCCACCTCACTACATCCACCCGAATACACCCACCTCACTACACCCACCTCACTACACCCACCAAACTACACCCACCTCTCTACACCCACCTCAATACACCCACGACACTACATCCACCCTAATACACCCACCCGACTACACCCACCACACTACACCCAACTCACTACACCCACCCAACTACACCCACCACACTACACCCACCCGACTACACCCACCTCACTACACCCACCACACAACACCCACCACACTACACCCACCTCACTACACCCACCTCACTACACCCACCACACTACACCCACTACACTACACCCACCACACTACACCCACCACACCCACCACACTACACCCACCTCACTACACCCACCACACTGCACCCACCTCACTACACCCACCACACTGCACCCACCACACTACTCCCACCTCACTACACCCACCACACTACACCCACCCGACTACACCCACCACACTACACCCACCCGACTACACCCACCATACTGCACCCACCACACTACACCCACCTCATTACACCTACCACACTACATCCACCCGAATACACCCACCTCACTACACCCACCTCACTACAGCCACCACACTACACCCACCTCACTACACCCACCTCACTACACCCACCATACTACACCCACCTCACTACACCCAACACACTACACCCACCTCACTACACCCACTTCACTACACCCACCACACTACACCCACCTCACTACACACCACCACACTACACCCACCTCACTACACCCACCACACTACACCCACCCGACTACACCCACCTCACTACACCCACCCGACTACACCCACCGCACTACACCCACCACACTACACCCACCTCACTACACCCACCCGACTACACCCACCTTACTAGACCCTACACACTACACCCACCTCACTACACCCACCACACTACACCCACCCGACTACACCCACCACACTGCACCCACCTCACTACACCCACCACACTACACCCACCTCACAACACCAACCCGACAACACCCACCTCGCTACACCCACCACACTACACCAACCCGACTACACCCACCACACTACACCCACCACACTACACCCACCCCACAGCACTACACCCACCACACTACACCCACCACACTACACCCACCCCACAGCACTACACCCACCACACTACACCCACCACACTACGCTATACCCACCACGCTACACCCACCACACTACACCCACAATACAATTACACAACACCCACCACGCTACACCCACCACACTACACCCACCACACTACACCCACCTCACCACACCCACCACACTACACCCACCACACTACACCCACCACACTACACCCACTACACCACACCCACCACACCACACCCTCCACACTACATCCACCACACCACACCCTCCACACTACACCCACCTCACTACACCCACCTCACTACACCCACAATACCATTACACTACACCCACCACACTACCCCCACTACACTACACCCACAATACAATTACACTACACCCACCACACAACACCCACCATACAACACCCACCACACTACACCCACAATACTATTACACTACACCCACCACACTACACCCACAATACCATTACACTACACCCACCACACTACACCCACAATACCATTACACAACACCTACAATATTATTATCACTTCATTATGCCCATCACACTATAGTCACCATACTACACTTACCACACTATTTATACCACAATACACCTACAATACTATTACCATTACACTACACCCACCACACAACACCCACCACACTACACCCACCACACTACACCCACCACACTACACTTACAATATTATTATCACTTCATTATGCCCATCACACTATAGTCACCATACTACACTTACCACACTATTTATACCACAATACACCTACAATACTATTACCATTACACTACACCCACCACACAACACCCACCACACTACACCCACCACACTACACCTACCACACTACACATACAATATTATTATCACTTCATTATGCCCATCACACTATAGTCACCATACTACACTTACCACACTATTTATACCACAATACACCTACAATACTATTACCATTACACTACACCCACCAAACTACATCCACCACACTACACCCACCTCACTACACCCTACACCCACCACACCCACCACACTACACCCACCTCACTACACTACACAACACCCACCACACTACACCCACCTCACTACACTACACACCACCCACCACACTGCACCCACCACACTACACCCACCTCACTACACTACACTACACCCACCACACTACACCACTAAGGTGTGTCATACGGAGGCGAATTTTTTTTTTTTGAGTTTGAAAAATCGGCCCATGGTATTAATGATGTAGTTCTATGTGCAGAATCATGTGATATCTTCAGATTTCAAAAGTTTCCATTCTTTGCTAGGAAAATTTTGACTTGAAATTTTATGAAAATTCAGTATTCCCACCCTTTTACCAACACCACTAAATAGCTTATTTAAAGTAAAGTAAATGTATCAGGTTAATTTATTAGGATGAAAATGATCCAGAATAGTGAAACGAATGATCTTGGCACATTTATTAAATTTAATATTCCTTTAGAAAACAAAATCATCAAATACAAAAACCGGTTTTACTACTACGACCCGGTGTTGCTGCACACCATAGAGAACATGTCTTTCTTGCTTCTGTTTCTACTCATCACCTCCCTGCTGACCACCTGAGCTCGGATGTAGCCTTCCCTCCTCTCCTGGCTGTACACGTGACTGCTGGCCTCGCTCACTTGCTGTACACAACGCTCTATACTCTGGGTGTGCGAAGGCCAGGAAGGGACATGCATGGGGTTGTCCAGGAAAGCTCTGACTTGAACATTGGTGAGGCTGCCGGTAAGAGGGGGCTCACTGCCAGCCTGGATGTTATCCAGATCTATGAGATCAGTGAGGGTCTTGGCACCTAGAGTGACTTCAGGAGTCTTCCTGACCCTGAAGGAATCGTCACCAACTGATTCGTCATGCCCAGATCCTCTCATAAGTCTCATGTCCAAGATCCTTTTGACTGCCACTCTTCTCTCCTCCTCATCCTTACTGCAGTAGGGTGTGTCATAGGAGGGAAGATCAGCTAAAACTAATGGCTCATCACTTTTTTGGTAGATTTTAGTGTATATAAACAGAAAATAATTTCAGTTTCAATATTTTGCAACCTTTTGATTGGTAAATTTTAGCGTGAAATTTATCGAAAATCTAACGTAGATTTGTGCATTACAATTAAATAGTGAACATTGCTTTCTGACTTCATTCTTTAACAACCCAACTAACAATATTTTTTCTGTTTCAGATTCTGATGCATTTATAAGTTGATAATATTTGCGATGGCTGCTTGTGTCAGGACTAGGAACCAAAAATCCAGCCATCTCAGTCACTATTTTGGGTCTGGGAGAGAGCTCCTGAAGTCGGAGTTGCCTACAGTGAGAGATGCTTTGAGATACGGTGTTTTAATCAGGCAAATCAGTGAAAAGAACCAAAGAACTTCACAAACAAAAACATTGCCAGTGATATGACCAAAGCTGTCTTGGTACAGTACACTCTGTCTAACGCTCAGTTCAAGCCTCCAGTCATAACAAGTGAGAAAAAGATTAGTGAGAGACTGCTAGCCAGTTGGGAAAAGGCAAGAGATATCTCTCTTGGGAGAGGAAAACTTGCAGTTAAGGACAGCTTTGCCAAGCAACTGGACCAGTTATTTGACATAATTACTTGCAAGTGCCCAATTGTTCTCTGTCCTGAGTTTGGATGCGATCGTGACTGTGAATCCGAGGCCCACATCTCCTGTATTTGCAAGCGTGAACTGAAGATTCCTGTGATCGAACTGGCATTTGTTAAAGCACAGAGAGAGAAGACTGGCAGTATAGGGGCTCTCATGATTTCTAGCCAAGATATTCCGGAGTCCAAGAGACAGGAGGCTGCCACAGAGAGACAGAAGAGGAGAAGAGTTGCCGAGGAAAAGAGACTTGAGAAGGCCCAGGTTGAGGTAAAAAAGGCCGATGATTGGAGACAAGCTGATTCAGAGTTTAATGACTTCCCCATGGCTGATCCGAGTGCTGACCAGGAGAATGGTGACTTTGTCCCTAACCCAGAAAATAATGATCCCAAACCTTCCAGGCATAAGATTCGGGGGTTCAGGTACATTCAGGAGCCGGTGCATGCCCAGTATTTGCCAACAGTGCGTGACAGAAACGTGACCGATCGCCCGGGCGGCTAGCGAGCCGACCTTTTGGTGAAGAATATAAAGGAAAAGAGACGTGACCGATCGCCCAAGCGGCTAACAAGCCGATCAGTGGCGAAGAGGATAAAAAGAAAAAAAGAAAAAACAAAGAAATAGGAAAGATATCCCGAGCATAGCTCTGGCCAGCATGCGACACCACACTGGTCTCAGAGAAACTGCAGAGATTGCAACAGCTGCCTGGATTGACGGTGGTTTGATAACACCTGATGATGTTCACCTGGTGATAGATCATAACAAAGTAAGGAGAGCTCAGGAGAAACTTGTCAGTAACCTAGAAGAGGAGTTTGATAAGGGGATAAGAGAAAATGGAATCAATTGTTTGTTCTTTGATGGGAGAAGGGATGACACTAAAGTGTTCATGAAAGTTGGAGATTCTGACAAGTTGTTCCCTGCCATGGTGAAGGAGGAACACTACTCCTGCTGCAGTGAACCAGGAGGGAAGTATTTGTGGCATTTCACTCCAGAGAAAGATGACATCAAGAAACCAGCTGAGATAGTGGCAGATAACATTGTGAACTGGCTCAGAGAGAGGAACGTAGACCAGACCCTGCAGGCCATTGGAGGGGACAGCACCAACACGAACACAGGGTGGCAAGGGGGGGTCGTACAGTGGATAGAGCGGAAGATTGGGAGGAAGCTGGTCTGGATTGTTTGTGACCTCCACACCAACGAGTTGCCACTCAGACATCTGATCCAGGAGCTGGATGGCAAGACTCTTTCAAACAACAGATGGTCTGGTCCTCTTGGCAAGATGCTGGACTCTGCCACTGAGTTAGAAATAAATCCGAGCTTTGAAAAAATCACAGTTGGCCCTCCACTCGTTGAGCTTGCACATACTAACATTGACGACCTGAGTACTGACCAGTACTATGGTTACATGATTTGCAGTGCCATCAAAACTGGGGTCATGCCTGATAGACTTGCTTACCCGCAGATAGGTCCAGTCTCACATTCTAGGTGGCTCACAACGGCTCTCAGGTTCTGCAGAATTTGGGTCGCTCATCATAAACTGAAAGGGAACCAGCTTCACAACCTGACACTTATTGTCCAATTCATCGTGAGTGTCTACTTGCCAAATTGGTTCAACACCAAGGTCAAGTCATCGTTCTCCGAAGGTCCGAGGCATGTTCTCTTCCAGCTTGAGCTCCTGAGGAATCAGCCAAGGAAGGTTGTTCAGATTGTGGAGCAGACTGTGAGGAGATCTTCCTGGTATGCTCATCCCGAGGCAGTTCTGCAAACAATGCTCTGCAGTAAGGATGAGGAGGAGAGAAGAGTGGCAGTCAAAAAGATCTTGGATATGAGACTTATGAGAGGATCTGGGCATGACGAATCAGTTGGTGACGATTCCTTCAGGGTCAGGAAGACTCCTGAAGTCAATCTAGGTGCCAAGACCCTCACTGATCTTATAGATCTGGATAACATCCAGGCTGGCAGTGAGCCCCCTCTTACCTGCAGCCTCACCAATGTTCAAGTCAGAGCTTTCCTGGACAACCCCATGCATGTCCCTGCCTGGCCCTCGCACACCCAGAGTATAGAGCGTTGTGTACAGCAAGTGAGCGAGGCCAGCAGTCACGTGTACAGCCAGGAGAGGAGGGAAGGCTACATCCGAGCTCAGGTGGTCAACAGGGAGGTGATGAGTAGAAACAGAAGCAAGAAAAACATGTTCTCTATGGTGTGCAGCAACACCGGGTCGTAGTAGTAAAACCGGTTTTGGATTTGATGATTTTGTTTTCTAAAGGAATATTAAATTTAATAAATGTGCCAAGATCATTCGTTTCACTATTCTGGATCATTTTCATCCTAATAAATTAACCTGATACATTTACTTTACTTTAAATAAGCTATTTAGTGGTGTTGGTAAAAGGGTGGGAATACTGAATTTTCATAAGATTTCAAGTTAAAATTTACCTAGCAAAAAATAAAAACTTTTGAAATCTGAAGATATCACATGATTCTGCACATAGAACTACATCATTAATACCATGGGCCGATTTTTCAAACTCAAAAAAAAAAAAATTTGCCTCCGTATGACACAACCTATTACTGCAGAGCATTGTCTGCAGAACTGCCTCGGGATGATCATACCCTAACATATAGTTCTTGGTGGATGACCTGCACGTCGTCTGTGGATGCACCATGGCACTC